>OX123198.2:51967009-52197386 GCA_944739405.2 Euclidia mi | reverse complement strand
AAATTGTCTGTGTATTGATTACGGTGGAGTACATTTCGAAGGACAATGGAAATACTTGTAAGTTTAGTAAATAATACGTACTTAAGAAAATAATAATTTGATGCGGGCGGCTAAGAATCGGTCTGTGTGGAGAACTTTGAAGGAGGCCTATATCCAGCAGTAGACGTCTCTAGGCTAACATGATGATGATAAAATAATATTTGTAAATAGCAGATGATTCTAACTTCATAAATACGCCAAAATTACTATTTTCTTTTAATACAGAATACCTTCTTTTATTTTGATATGTGTTTGCTTTCTTAATACATACCTCCGTATTTAATTACTTGTAAAACGGTAAATTTTGCCGGTCCTAAGCCCGGGTGAAGTATGAGGGAGAGGGTAGAATTTAAAAAAATAAAAAGTAACTACCTACACTTACTATTTTGCTTCATTTTATTGTCTAAGGCTACCTACATTATAAGTGCGACGGCAAGAATGCGTAAGAGTAGGACGGAAAGTAAGTACTATCAAACCAAGAGAAGCATAGGCATTCGACTAAAGGAACACTTAGCTGACATTAAACACAAACGCTTGACAAAGTCTGCTGTGTGTGAACATGTAGAAGAAGGAACGAACCATTACCTGCGATTTGATAAACCACAGATACTCGCAAAAGAACACCGCTTTATTCCAAGAATGATACGTGAAGCTATTGAAATTAAAAAGCATCCTAATTTCCATAGGGAAGATGGTTGGAATGTTCCTCCAGCTTGGGACCCTGTTATAAGGCTAATGAAACCCAAAAAGGACAAAGTCACCAGAAGACATCAAGACACAGTGAGCACATTCTGCGTAGATAGTACACCAATAGTTGAAAAATGTTCGGGTACTTTGAGATAACTTTTAAATTCAAGACATAGACAAATATTACCTCAGTCTGCCGTGAACATGAATCCTGTAAAGAATTCGAAACGTCGGCTAGTAATAAAAATGTAGTTTCTAGATCTTTCGGTTTAATGTTATAACAAATAATCAGTGAAACCTATATAACGCGATAAAATCCGTAAACTGTAGTTTAATTTCAAAATTCTCATAAAATAGAATTACCAGAGGATTTAGAAATTTCATTAGATGGTGATGATATGTGTTATATTTATGATGAAGTAAATATACCGTTCGGAATAAGAAGTGAAAATAAGACTTTATTGATGGGAAACTCCGTAGTGTCATTTTCTAAAATTGATAGTCTGAATAACGACAGTGTCATTTTTATTAAAATCGACGATAAATCCTACATTTTAACTCCTGGCCTCAAAAAACTTTTACTTCGAAAAAAACCTGATTTAAAATTAATATCTGGCAAAGATAAACTTGTCTACAAGGATATGTTGCATAACACAAATGCGCACAAGAGAGACTTCAATCCTAAAGGCCAAATAAAAGGTGATAAAGGAATAAAATATCGTGAAATAATCAAACCAATGTTTACCGAAACGTCAAACGAAAAAAGTCTCGCTAAACTTGGAGGAAACTTGCCAAAGATAAAAAAATACAAAAACAATACTGACCTAGTATATTGGGACGACCCCAACGAATTAGTTGAGAGACTGAAACTATTAGTTGCTTCAAGAGATGCTGGTAATACGAACCATGATAATGAAATTTTATCTATAATAGAAGAATTAAAAGAACCTGACATAATTAAACAATAAATAGTAGCTATAACATAATTTTTATTTAGTATCATCATTAGATTCAAGACAAGTGTTTATATGCAAAATTTTCAATATGAGTAAAGCTGATGTGGTACCTAAATGAAATTCATAAAAATGCGAAGGTAAACTTTCCACGAAGACACGTTATTATGAAAGATATAGATGACCTTTGGCAGGCAGACTTAATTGATATGCAATCAATTTCTAAAGAAAATAAGAATTACTGATTTATTCTCGCTATCATTGATATGTTTTCGAAATACACTTGGACCCTTCCTTTGAAAAGTAAAACCAAAGATGTCGTATGCACCTCTTTCATGATTTTGTTGGATAAAGGGCGCGTTCCCCGAAATCCCTTCCCTTCAAACAGACAATGGCACAGAATTTTATAATAATAAGCTCCAAAAACTTATGAAATCTTATTTTATAAACCATTATTCAACCTTCTCGACAAAAAAGGCATCAATAGTCGAGCGATTTATCAGCACATTGAAATCTAAACTTTATAAGGAATTTAGTTTAAAAGGTAACTATAACTGGATAGATAATACTCTTGATAATGTTATTTATAAATACAATCTATCATCGAACAATCAAAGAAATGCCAGCAAACGTGGATAATTTTAATAAAAAACGCATATTGGAGAGATATTTCACATTTGAAAAAACCGGTAGTATAAAAAGCAAGTTCAAAGTAGGTGATTATGTACGTATCAGTAAGTACAAAGGAACGTTTGAAAAAGGATATACTACCAAATGGTCGACAGAAATATTTAAGATTAGAAAAATACAGAATACTACTCCTATTACCTACTTAATTGAAGATTCAATCAGAGGCCAACCAATTTTAGGTGCATTTTATGTTCAAGAGGTGCAAAAGACAGAACATCCCAATTTGTATCTAATCGAGAAAGTTCTCAAAAGTAAAGGAAATAGAGTTTTAGTAAAGTGGTTAGGTTTGCCCACTTCTGAAAACAGTTGGATTGATAAATCGAATATTTATTAAATGTTCACCCCATGGTGCATCAATCTTATGATGGGTATTGGAGAGAGCAGTCTTCTAAATTGTCTCCTTAATAATTTACCATTTGAATTACATTTACCAGGATATAATTATTGCGGGCCTGGCACCAAATTAGTTAAAAGGCTTACACGTGGAGATAAAGGCGTTAATAAATTAGACGAATATTGCAAAAACCACGACATTGCCTATCACAAGTCTTCAAACTTAAAGGAAACAAGGCCGATTTGGTTTTGTTAAATATGGCGAAAAAGCGATCAGTTGCCCCGGATGCAAGTGTGGGAGAAAAACTGGCAGCACGTTTAGTAAGCAGCGCTATGTCAACAAAACTTAAAACTGGTTCTGGTCTTAAAAAAGTAACAGAAATTGTTTGCAAAAAACCGTATCTGGAAAAGGGTTACAAAATAAGTTTCGTAATGTCATCAATAAATCGAAAAGACATATAAAAAAATTAAAACCAAAGTGCAAAAAAGCGGCAATAGAATTATTAAAAAAAAACAATGGCCGCTACCAGAGAGTTAGCCAATGATTCGGCCATTAAACTTCCACGTGTTATTCCTATACCAAAATCTGGTGGAGTATTACCTTTGATTCCAATTTTCGCGGGATTATCTGCAGCGGGAACCTTAGCAGGCGGTGCAGCTGGTATTGCTAAAACCATAAATGAATTTAAGATGGCAAAAAAGTTGTATGCTGAATCGAAGAGACAACGAAAAAATGGAGGCTCTCTGCATCGGCATAAGACTTCACGTTAAACCTCATAAAGATGGGCTTGGAATTTTTGTATCGAAAGAAAAAACTAAGATATCGGCTACCCAATCGAGCTTTGAGTAATTTAGACATTTTGAAGTATGGAAACAATATTCCCTATTTTAGAGGTGTCTTTATGAGAGATGAGCTCCTTAAACACCCATTTAAAAGAGAATGTGGAGTTATTAATTTAGATAGCTCTAAAAATACTGGTTCTCATTGGGTAGTCTATGCAAAATACAATGACTATATTGAGTATTTTGACAGTTATGGCAATTTAAAACCTCCAAAAGAATTTATAAAATACGTTGGTTCCAAAGTTTACTATAATCATGAAAATATGCAGCGTGATCACCCTTTTAATTGCGGACATGTTTGTTGAAACATTTTGAAGAATTTTTGGTATAGTACAGGAATAAAATAAACAGAATCTTACAAAAGGGTTCAGTATACAAGCATATCTACTACGATTACCATCTCTGGAAATAAATCGGAATTGGTTACATATTTTCAGCCACCACTACATTTATCTGATCAATACGAGTGCGGTTTGCTATACTTTTCAGTATTAAATTCAAGACAAAATATCCCCATTATCAACAACAGTTTGTCCGTGATCAGAATCCAATGTGATCTAATTCACGGTTCGTACTGCAAAGGAATACCGACTCATTATATTCATGAATTTGTATCTGATACTGCTCTAGGTCATCGTTGCTTGGAAAAACCGCAAAACATAGCTTACAAGTTCAGCCTATGTTGACATCAACATGGGCTGAACTTGTAAGCTTTAATAAAATTCTTCTCTCTACTTATTTAGAGCGTAGTTCTGTAAATATGAGTGCCGTACCATAACGATCTTATTAGGCCCATTATGCTCGGTGCCGGCCAAAGTACCAGAAGCCCCATCCGCTATTCCTACTCCCTCATCCCACTCCTCCTCCCATCCCTTTTTCTAACCCAACGAGTGGCAACGCACCTGTGACTCCTGTGGTGTTGCTTGTGTCAATGGGCGATGGTAATTGCTTACCATCAGGCGATCCGTCTGCTCGTTTGCCGCCTATTACAATAAAAAAAATGCTCACGAACTTCGATATAGTTATTATATAGTTTAAAGAAAACCATCGAATCCAATATAAAAATGTATTAAAAATAATCTGGTGACGAATTCATCTTTAAGGAAAACCAGCTAAAATGTTTTCGGTTTACTTATGTCCAAACCCTCAAGTTTTCATCATACATTAAATCGTCTACGCCCAAATGATTTTTCACGTTTCCCGTTCACGTGAAGTTTCCCTCTTCCATTAACGGGGGTGTGTGATATATGGCAACATTCAGATGTGGTATGTTATGTATGGCAATACTGAACGTTGGAACAAGTCTATTGTGTATACATCATCGGGAAAGTGGTACTAAGATTTCTATCAGGGATGCCAGCATAATAGTATAAGACTTTAGCGACATATCTGCCTACAATGAAAAAAATACTCGATTGCTGGCAGCCTAATTGTTAATAAAATAAGGGTCTTTATATAGTATGTAAATGCCGAGAGGCTGTATAACAGTGAAAATTATAATATATCAAAGCACATACTACACCACTATTTTTTAATTAGTACAAAAAATTTAACAGGGCTCTAACTATCTTTAACTGATCATATTTGTGTAGGTAAAAAATAAAAACACTAAGTCCTAAAACTGTCTCAAAACTGTCCACAAAAATACGTAATAATTATATATTTCCCCCCCTGTCCCTCTGCGCCCGCGCCGCGCCGCGCCCCGATGCGACTAACACTGCTAAATCAGAACCGGTAGTGATCGCATCGTTTTTTCGATGGCTTATGTAGCTATGCTTCGTGCGTACTTTTTGAGTGGATAAAGCGCGAGTGCAGCTGTGTGTTTGTACAGGGAAGAGTTTGGAAGCCTGTGGATCGGTCAAGGCGGCCCTGTAGCTTGGCCTCCATGCTCACCTGACCTCACGGCCATGGACTTCTTTTTGTGGGTGTACAAAAGTGAGCCGGTTAGTGTCGCGCATATTGGACGCTTTTGACAAAGTGAAAAGACAGAAGCGTACTTCTCTCGTTAAAAAACAATTTTATAAAACGTTCCCGTTTGTGTATTGACAATAGTGGTGGAGATTTCGAAGGACAATTGAAATACTTGTAAGTAAAAATTACCTACCTACGTAAATAATAATTTGATGCGGGCGGCTCAAAATCGGTCTGTGTGGAGAACCTTGGGGGAGCCCTATGTCCAGCAGTGGATGTCTCTCGGCTGACATGATGATGATGAAATTTGTAAATAGCAGCTGATTCTTACTTCATAAATACGCCAAAATTACTATTTTCTTTTAGTCCAGAACACCTTTTATTTTGATATTTGTTTACTTTCTAATTCAAATTCATTTATTCACAAGAACAGTGTGGTTACAGAATGGTGGTAGGGTAATAACAATATCCTCACATTCTACCATAACAATGGTGTGTGAATAGGTCAGTCTTAATAAATACAGGGTTAAATTATATCATTATAAGTTAATTATTCTATATCAATTCTATAATAAAGTTAATGATTAGTAATAATTGATATCAATTAATTATAAGTCCTATATGAATGTAAAAAAATGGAATAAAATGTTGTTTGAATTAGATTAATAGATATACATTGTAATTTGAATAATATTATGTCATTGCATTATTTTCTCTATATGTCATAAATTCTTTTAAGTTGTAGAAACATTTTTCTGCAAGCCACGCTGTGATTCGTTTTTTAAACATGGTAATAGGTAGTTCTTTAAAGGAGAAAGACCAAATACGGCCTGTAGCGGCCAGAAAGTTGTGAATCGTTGAAATTAAACATATAATTTTTAAAAATTTTACATCGTTTTCGTTTCTTGATAGAGTATCGGTGAAAGAATTTAGTTTTTAAAGATTAATTATTTTGAATAAGCTATGGTAATAGCGGATGAATGTCTTATGTTGCCAGCATTAAAAATAAAATGAAGTATGGTAGGCAGAAATTGTTTTAAGGAAATAATATTTTTATTACTATATTAGAAAACAATATATTTTATTTACTTTATAAGTATATTTGTAAAAAGAATCAAGAAATATATAATTAATTATACATTCCATAATTATTAATCGGTAAAAATCGTTTTGTTTTTTAATCGATGGTAGAAATATTTTTTCAAACCATTTGCAACACTTTTTTTATCTGTTATGTCATTCGTGTTGCTACTGTGTATCGTAAATATTTTGTTCTGATTTATTGGTGTTTTCGTACGGTTTTAATGTTATGTAATTGAATATAAATTCAATAATAATGATCAGTACCTTCTACCCATGCTAAGAATATGCAGCGGTGTTTGTGATGTTAGCTTTTTTGGACGAGTATACATAGTACGAGGTTCCCTAGTACACAGGTGATTATTCATTATTATTGGCCACTCTTTATGTAGTTTTTGTTCTTTAAGACGCAAAGACATACTTTTATTTAAATCTAGGTATTATATTTATGTTAAAATTCAATTTTGAGGTATATTTAGTTGCGGAATAATTTCCATTTCAAATATCTCGTATCTTATTTCCACCAAAAGTTATTTAAAAAGATATTATACAGGTTAATAGAGTAGTCATTTATCTTCAAAACACACATGGTGTTGTGTTTGGCCGTGCCAGGCCCATAATGTATGGCCAAATGGTACATCTCCTTTGTCTGGTAACTTATTATAAACCTCTATAACTTTAAGATAGACATTTTTTCCATAGATGTCCAGTCTACACCTAGGGTGAAGAAGTTTAAATTTGTTCCTAGAATTTCTACCAGGTATTTCTGAAAATTTATTGAAATACTGTGGATGCAGTTTCACAAAAACACACAATACTCTTATGTACATGCAAACCAGTGGAAGCATATTGAACTTTTTGAATAGCGGCTTGCAACTGTCTGTAAACCAGACACCACAGATCGCTCTTACGCATTTCTTCTGCACTCGAAATGCTTTTTCGATTTCAACTGAGTTTCCCCATAGTAAGAGGCCATACGAGAGTTTCGACGAGTCGTATCCGTGGTCTGACTGCATAGTCAGAGCTGATTCCGTCGATACTGTTTGACCTAAACGTTTGATAACAAATACAAACCGTTCAAGTTTGTTGCAAACCGATTCTACATGTACCTTCCAGTTGCAGTGCTTATCAAGCATCAATCCTAGAAAATTCGCAGTGCCTACCTCGTGTATTCTATAGTTGTTGTAATTTATATTTAAATAATTTTGTTTCATTCTATAATTTTGGAATTGTATTAATTAAGTCTTATTTAGATTGATTTTTAAATTATTATTACTAAGCTATCTAATTGTATTCTTAAGCGTTAAATTTATATCATTCTCGTACGAGTTTTTGTTTTCGCACTTAATAATTAGTGTTGTGTCATCCGCAAATAAAACTATCTTGTGGTGTGTAATATTGGGCAGATCATTAATATAAATTAAGAATAAAAATGGTCCCAAAACGCTGCCCTGCGGAACGCCGACACTATTTAATTTGTAATTAGATCTACATGTAACTTTTTCATTATTTTCTATTTTAGATATTTCCACACACTGATATTGATCGTTCAAATAGCTTACATACCTCCGTATTTAATTACTTGTTAAACGATAAATTTTACCGATCCTAAGCCCGAATGAAGTATGAAGGAGAGGGTAGAATTAACAAAATTAAAAAATAACTACCTACACTTATTATTTTGCTTCATTTTATTTTCTATGGCTACCTACATCATAAGTGCGACAGAGAGAATGCGAGTGAGCAGGATAGAAAATTATCAATGAATTAGTGAACGGATTGTAAAATATGACTATGATTTAAGTGAGATTTTTTTCAATAAACAAATGATAATAACTTTGCTCTTTATTGATATTCTGAAAATTTAACGTCACATATATGATAATAACTTCTTCGCTAATCTGTCCTTAAAGGTTTTGTTCTAATTAAAAAATAGTGGTGTTTAGGTCATAGTTTTGTTTTACAGACTAAATTTAGTGTTTACTGCACGTTTAAACATTTAAATATGTAAAAAAACATTCATCTTTAAGCTTTTATTATCACCTTTATTACCACGCCATCAGGTCAGCCTAGACTCTATTTACGTTTATCACTGTTACTTCATTTCTTTATAGTAAAAAATAAGTCTAATTTCAGCCTTACATCATTGAGAAGCTCACAGAATATATGATGACTCATGATAATAAGCTATACTTTCAACGATGAATAGCTTCCTCGAATTTTCTCCAATCGTCCTCATAACACCAAGCCCTTTCATTTAAAGTCACTGATTAAACACAAAGCTGCATAAAGACACAAAAATTACAAATTTACGAAAACAGTCATGGCGGTCGCTGTTTGGCAATTTAAAGAAGCGAAGTGGAAAATGAAATCGGTGCTTCCTTTCAGCACCTTTGTCATTAATAATAATTCTTTAATTTGTTTAAAACCACCGTGACACAGCAATCATGAGACACAATTTTAAAAGGAAGGGTTATTGAGACCGTGCACGACAATAGCGCCACCTAGCATGCGCAACTATTCGGGATTATGCCAAATAATGACATATCAGTATTTTATTGCTTTCTAGTAATTATAGTAAATAGTAAGTAAATAGTATATGTAATTATAGTAAATTAAAGATAAATAAAAAGACGAAGTGGTATTTTTACTATCAACGGTCATCCACTGCTGTCGGTATTTCAATTCGGAATTCAGTACAGTCAATAATAACTCTTGTATTGATGTAATCTGGACTGAAACACTTAATCATTGTTGCTTCTACGGTGGCTCTATTCGGCCAAAAGATTAAATTAGTAGTTGCACAAGCTAGATTTTTTAAGATCAAATGAAATATTCGTGAGATTGTGGTTCTGCTGTACACCAAATAATACAGTCAATGCTGAAAATGTCAAGACAGTCTTCATTTTTATAAAAAACTAGAGGACGCCAGCAGCTACGCCTGCATTTTTTTTAATTTACCCGTTTTGGCCGATCCCGTGGGAATTTCGGGAAATCCCTTCTTAGTGCACCCCTACGGTCACCGAGGAACATACATGCCAAATTTCAGCTTCCTGCGCCCAATAGTTTCGGCTGTAGCGTGTCTGTCAGTCAGTCAGTAACGCAAGGATTTTATATATTAAGATAAGAAGTCGGTATTTAATGGAAACTGTACATTTTTACATAATAATATGTAGTTAATCTTGTTACTAAAAGCTGCAAATTGCTAAATGACACACCAGCAAGATTTAGGAGTTCTTGATCATTTTTATTGATGAAATACCAACAAATTATTGGCTTTTTGTTTCGGTACATTGATTATCATACAATATTTTGTCAGTGCAACAGCTTCTATCTTTCATTCTTGCATTATTAATTGCTAAAATTTTTGAAGTTGTTGTTATATCCACTTGGATTTCAGCATCAGAGTGATCGCTGTAAATGAATCTATTACAAATAATGGTTGTTTCTTTTAAATTCGATTCAGAAAACAGATCCATTTGGCGTCCTTGATCAGCCACACGAGGTTCGATTTGATTAAATTCATTTTCATCTTCAACTCTTACTCTTACTTCATTTGATGTGATATCTAAGACTTTTGTGGTACTACGTTTTATAAAACGTGTATATTTAGCTAACACCTGTGATTCTCTAACTTTCTTCTGTCGATATATTTGAGGGAATATCGTAGGAACTTAACTTGGACTTGTTTGCACGTCAGATTTTTTGCCTCCAATAAAACGTTCACTACAAATTGTGTCGTGACGTCTTGGAGTCTATGGCGAGTCATCAACACTGAAAAATAAAACATTATTTAATCTTAATATATAAAATCCTTGCGTTACTGACTGACCGACAGACACGCTACAGCCGAAACTACTGGTCGTAAGAAGATGAAATTTTGCATGTATGTTCCTTGGGCACCGTAGGGGTGCACTAAGACGGGATTTCCCGAAATTCCTACGGGATCGGGCAAAACGGGAAATTCGAAAATATGTGCGTGCAAAGCCGCTGGCGTCCTCTAGTATCACATAAAATACAGAAAAAATAAAAATAATTTATTTATTAAGTATCGTATCTAATCTTTCTTTGATCTAATTTCCACTCTACTGTTGGAAAATATAGAATTTGTTTACACAGACTATTTGTGAATGATAATATTTAAGATCAACAATTAAATTATCAGATAATGTATGTATTTGTTATGACAAAATTCAAATCAAAAATCAAATTGACTTCCCGAATAGTTACGGATTTTTGCCACGGCATGCGCTGTGATCGTTTTAGCTACCCCCTCCATGCACTTCGCACGTAACGAATAGACGAGGGGAATGGATTCTGACAAATGTCATACAATATGCATTCATTGAACGGTACCTTTGATGTTATTGAAAGTGTTCGACGCGTATGGTTCTATGTATTTCAGATTGATCAATTCAGAAACAATATATTTTTAATTGATTAACAAGATACTGTTTCTAAATTGATCGACTTATAACACCACACAAATCATATTAAACTGGCGGACATCACAGCTTCGAAGCTGTGATGTACGCCAGTATAATATGATTGTATATTAAAATACATTATTATGCAAAAAAGCCAGTTCAGCCGTTTCTGAAAAAGCAAAGATCAATAAATTCTGTTTAAAATCGATATTTTTGCACTTTATGCATATTCATCGAAGTTTTTTGGCTGCTGTTATCAACTAGGATGATAATTCTCTAAGTATGCGAAACTACTAACTTAAGAAGAAAATCCATTACGCATAAGAGCGGTTTCAGATTAACGTTTTATACGCGCGTATAAGCTCGTTTTTGGAAGTGCATATAGGCGCGTATAGGCGCGCCTTTTGGGACACGCGCAACTCGTACGAGCATTGACGCGCTTCTAAGCTCGTATAACCACGAGCCGTCAGAATCCATGTTGACACTGACAAGAATTCACTACCATTTCGAGCGAACGCGCCCGTTTACGTGAGTCTGGTTTTTTGAAGCGCGTAATGTAGCGCGCGTGTAAGCGCGTATGCTGAAACGACCGTATACGCGCAGAAAATACGCTAATCTGAAACCGCCCTAACTATCTTAACCTTGCTTTAAAAAACGATAAAAAACCTTAAAGCCTTGAGTCAATTTCTGGCATCCTACCAAAAAAAAAATATTTCAACTTACATACAAAGTAGTTAAAACTTGTTAGTTCGTATTTTTTGCCCATCTGGCTTACTCTCATTTGCCAGGTAATAAATAAATCATAAAAAATACTGTGTAAGCGTATGCCTGCTTATTCGCTCGGAAGAAGTGAAATATTATTACTCGTAAAAGGCAACGGGTCAAAACAAACTGTAGACGAAGCCCCATGACTTACCGCAGTCTGGGAATTTGCCATGAATTCCTCAAAAGTTTTATACTTGGCCAGTATGATAGGCTATGCCCTCACCGTCATCATAGTGAGTAAAGCCCAGTACTCAGCAGTAGGACTTGTACTAAACTGATATTATATTACAGTACTGAATCTGGAAAAATATTACAAATAAAAATACACACCTGCGGAGCCCCTTCTGGGCTACGCAGGTGTGTCGGCCTAGGAGATGCCTCCTTTTTTTTTAATTTTTTTTTTCACGTGGGGAAACTCTTTTGCGAGTGCCTCTCCGCGGGGCGGGCAGAGAGGGTATGTCGGACTCCCCGGGATGGAAGACAGGTTTACCGACTAAAACCACCACGATAGCCGCCTCAGCGCTCAAGAGAATGGGACACAGGGAACGCGGGTGTGTCGGGCACCCACCCGGCTTCGTTTACACCGTAAGGTATCAACCGGGCAACCAGGAAACAACGCTGGTTATATCCCTGAAGGGGCCAAGACTTACTTGATGTTTATAGAAACAGCGAGTTCAAACGTGTTGTTACGACAATTACCTTCACTATCCTAGCGGACCGTGTGGATCGTCGCAGCAAACGTAATATCAATTCAATTAGGCGTGCTCAAAGCTCCGCTTCCTTGATTGATAGGTACGTATAAACGAGTTGTCGATCTATACGTTTCATAACGTTATAAAACGTATAGATCGACAACGATAGACAATGCGAGCGTGAGCGCGAATGCGACTGCACGGTCCGAATGCCAGAGCGTGTCTGCCCGATGTAATAGAAGGATTAGATATCTTATTGGATTCGACTTATTATACAATCATAATAATAACCAGATCGTGCCAATTGCTTTGTTTTATTATTTAATCCCCGAGACAACGTTTAAATATGCCATATATGACAATACCTAGTCTTGCCATAAATATTGTAACAAAGAAATATTTGTTTTGATTGCAAATAACATTTATTACTTTTACAGTGTGTTAGTTTAATACATAAATATAAAACAATTTAAAATATAAAAATCTTACTCGATGTGGTCTCCATTGGCTGCAAAACAGTCCTTTAAACGTTGAGGCCAGTTATCAACAGAAGCACTCATTATTTCCATGGAAAAATTCTTCACTGCCAATCGTATGGATTGTTTTAGGGACTCTAAATTATCATGGCGTTTAGAGCAAGCGATACTCTCTAAAACTGACCATAAAACCGAGATAAAATCTTTTGCTTTCGGACAGGATTTCTTCGAATTCTTTCCTTTACTGCTTTGACCACCTTTTTCGTACGAACACTACGTGGACGGCCAGGTCTTGTACTTTCACAAACAGAGAGGTCTCATTGTACCTATTAATAGCCCGGTACACAAACATTTGACTAATACCAAGTGTATGGAGAGTTTTAAAAATTGGTTTTGGCTCCATACCTACTTTGTGTAATGCAATCACAGCGATTCGGTTCTCTTTATCACGCCACTTCATTTTGATATCGCAATATATTGTATAAAGTATTGTCGCCAAAACGAGAAAACACAATAAACAATCGTATAAAAATGACAGATACCAAATTAAAATGTATTTTTTTTTATTGTAACAGTATTGATGGCCAGACTAAGTAAGTAAGTATATGCAGGCAGCGACAAGGTGTGTGACAGTTTCAAAACCACAGCATGCATCACTGATGATTAGCCATGTGCATATTAAATTGTTAATAAACGCTTTTATACGCGCGTATAAGCTCGTTTTTGGAAGCGCATGTAGGCGCGTATAGGCGCGCCTTTTGGCACACGCGCAACTCGTACGAGCGTTGACGCGCTTCTAAGCTCGTATAACCGCGAGCTGTCAGAATCCATGTTGACACTGACACGATGTCACTACCATATCAAGTGAACACGCCGAAATATGCTCGTTTACGCGAGTCCAGTTTTTTGAAGCGCGTAATGTAGCGCGCGTGCAAGCGCGTATGCTGAAACGACCGTACACGCGGAGAAAAATACGCTAATCTGAAACCACCCTAAAGCACGATAAGCTGTCTGGCTGGCTCCTCCTGTAAAGATGATCATATCTGGTTAGACTGAATAGCAGATCTATCTAAGAATATTGACGCTATAGGCTTTTTATCGTTAAGAGTAGTAGTGAATAGTGATAAGTTTTAGTAGAGTAAAGCAGGCTAAAGTGGTCGATTTATTTTTCCTGAATCCGTATTGTTCTTGTTTTAAAATGTCGAGTTTTGTTAAAAATGAATATAATTTTTCATACATAGCCTTTCAAAAATTTTTGAAATTACACGTACATATAAGTGTAATGGGACGATAATTGTTCATGTTAGTTTTGTCACCTTTCTTGTAAATGGGTTTAACTATTGAGAATTTCAATCGTGAAGGAAATTGACCTTGACTAAATGACAAATTGATTATGTGGCTGATAGGGGGTGCTAGCATCATAGCACAATGTTTGAGGAGCTTGGTATGTAGGTCGTCGTATCCTGTCGAATTGGTAGATTTTAGATTATTAATAATTTGAAAACGTCATTAGCACTGGTAGGTGTCAAATAAATGGTATTAGGAAGGTTGGTCATAGGATATTGATATGTAGTATCTATTAATGGATTATTTGTAGCGTTATTAGTCATGTCAATAAAGAAATTATAAAAAAATATTGGCTATTTGGTCAGGACGTGAATATGTGTGTTCATTTAATATTATTTTGTCTATGTCAGCTAGGTCTACCCTATCTTTGGTGTTACTCTTAATAATATCCCATGTGGCCTTGCATCTTGTTTGGGCTCTAAATAAATATCTTGAATTTTCAGATTTTTGTGCTTGTAGAATGCATTTTTTAAGAATCATTGTATATGTGTTGTAAGCTTTTTTATGTTGGTGCTTATTTGCATGAGTTAACCTATATTTGAGGTACAGACGTCTCTTATTAATGCAACTTTTTTTAATACCTTTAGATACCTACCGGTTTTTTAAAGGTTTGTTTGTAATTTTTACTCTGATAATGGCAAAGCACAAATTATAAAATAATGTTATAAGGTCATGGAAATAATTGAATGATTGACAAACAAATGGCCCACTTGCACAACGATTCTTAAATTGAATTAAGATGTATTTAACGAGAAAACAAATATTAAACACCACTAGCGCCTTGCACAACGAAAAATTTGTCGAGTAATATGATTTAAGAACTGTCAAAATTAATTACCGAAAATCGGTTGTTTAGTGGCTAATTTCATTTAAGAACTGTTAAACTGACGTTGGTAACTTGTCATTAGCGACGAGAATTAACTATAATTATATAACTGGACCGGACGACGCATCAGGGGTAGGCCTCCCATAAGGTGGACCGACGATCTGGTTATGAGAATAACACAAGTAGGTACATTGTTATCAGTTATATCATATAACTGATAACAATGTACCTACTTTTGTTATTGTTAATCCTAGAATCCTACACTATCTGGGGCACATATTATTCCTACACTGGGGTGCTGGAACACCCCATACTAAAATGACTTTAATTCTTAAAAAAAAAACAATAAAAATACGTTTAATTATAAATAATCAGTAGGTAACTTGAGATCACAAATCAACCTTATTACACAAAGTTAAACTTAGTTTGAGCACTTTGCACAAACTTGTACCTGATGCTTCAAACAAATAGGTATTTTGCACCTTTGACACATAGTCCTGGTTTTTTCGTCTGTGGATGTTGGACAAAAGCCGTCCTTGTTTTGCACGATAAGGAACAGCGCTTGTAGGATCTCGTAGTTTTTTGAGGATCGCTGCAATGGACCCTTCTATATCCCGCCTCAAATTTGGCATCCGGTACCGGTCCTCCAAATGTTCATGTATCAGTTCCAAACCTAATTGTTTCAAAAATGTTCGCAGAAACTTTATATTTGGCTTATTATTTGATCTTGAACACAACCCAGGAATAACAACTAATCCCAACTTCTATTTCTTCGTCGCCACATTCGTGGTCTAGAATAGAGTTTATTAACTCGTCATTCAAACCTCCGACAACCACCTGACACACAATAAGTAGACTTCATTGAATTTCACCTACATAACATCTAAAATATCAGTATTTAATTCATAATCAGAGTATTGTTTTAATAAACAATCAAATTCAATATCATATTACATACAAATCCATCAATCGTAATAAATAAATTAACTTACGATTTTACTACACTGGGGTATTGGCGTACCCCACAGCACTTATACAGGCAACCACATGACGCGGCTCTCGTCACGTTATTGGCGTAACGCAAGAGGTTGACATTAAACTAAAGTACTCTGACGGGCGAATGCGTGGATATTAAATAAATTGAGATATTTAGAAAACAAATCGGTGTGGGGTGTCTTCTTCTCTTTCTAGTAGGTTTGGATATGTGATTGGTAATACTATAGTTATTAAAAATTTACTCTAATTCTTGAAGATTTTTGCCTGCTTTTACATCCAAATTCCAGTCTCGGCAGACAATAATCCGTTTATTGTTACTTTTTATAAGTTTTCTTAAAATAATGTCTAATTTTTGTAGAAATATTTTAATATCGGAATTAGGTGTTCGGTATATGCAGACAACATAGAGTTTGAGAGCAATAATTTCAGTAGCACAATATTCAAAATGGTACAATACAGCCTCTACTATATTTTGCAAAAGTTTACACTCTAAGTTTTATTGACCAATATGCATGTCCGGCCCCTTCGCTGATGGGGCCTTGAAAATGCTGAAACCAAATTGTATTTTTTAAGTATTAAGTTGTTTTCAGATCCTCTTCGGATAAAGGTTTCAGATAAACAGATAATATCTATATTCAAATTCATATCCTCTAGTTCTAGCAATGTTACTTCTAGGAGATCCTTTTTATTTAATATACCAGCAATATTCTGATGAAGCAGAGAGTATCTAATCTTAGTTTCGAAAAAACTGTGACTGATTTGAGGTCGTATAACACATAGGCTCACCAGGCTGAGGTTTGAGTTGTTTATTGAAATTATATGGGATAGTTCCCCTAGTTAAAAAAAGCGGCGGTAGCCCAGTGGTGTACGTAACGGACTGCCGAGACGATGGTCTCGGGTTCGATCCCCAGGTACCTCGGGCACACACCTCTGACTTTTCGAAGTTATGTGTGTATTAAAAATGTTAATTATCGCTCGCTTAATAATGTGCCCGGTAGATGGCAATAGGCTCGCCCCCTTTTACATTGGGACCGAAACATATCTAGCGAAGTGTGGGTGTGTAATACACCTCTGCCTACCCCTTCGGGGATAAAAGGCGTGAAGATATGTTATGTTATGTTATGTTCCCCTAGTATAAGTCGGCTTCCGAGTAGTTGGAATTTTAGTTTCTGAGGTTTGTGTTAATTTGACACTTCTTACCTTTAATTGGGATGAAATTAATTTTTGGTAATTATTTTAATAAATAATTTTATTTTAATAATTTTATTTTATGATTATATTATCAATTTCTATGTTTAGCTTCTGACACATAAAACTCTTCGAGACATAATTACCTTTTTTTTTCTTTTTTTTTTTTTTGGAGTGGAGTCCCTCCGCCCTGCGTGGAAGGACGAAGGGGACTGTCAGACTCCCACTGACCAAAAACCAACCCGTGCTTCTTGTGCACCCATGTGTCGGAGAGTAGGGTTTCACCGAAGCATTCCTCGCTTCCCCCCGACGGGTATTGGCCCGCCAGATGGTCAGGCGCGCCCCGACCGAAATCCCCTTGGCGGCGGATGAAGGTGTTGGGCTCCGCCGCCAAAACCCAAAACACCCAGCGGCTGCAGACGGCCGTTGGGTGTTTTGGCGGCGGAGGATAGGGAGGACGGCAACGCAACACCGCATCTCCTCTTCCTCTGCGGCCCCACGGACGCAACGATGGTGCGCCCCCATTTGGTCGCGGGAGATAGGGCGCGCGGCAACGCAACACCGACACACCTCTCCTCCCGCGACCGCACCCGACTGCGAGGGACAGACAGAACTGTCCCCCACACCCGCACCCTGGGACGCATCCTACGCAGGCCCTACGCAAGCCCACGTGGAGTGTCCCCTCCCGGGATCCCGCTTAGCTTCACCGTGGGTGTTGGACCTCACCCACGGTTACTGAGCCCCACCACCACGACAAGGTGGAGATCCTACGGGGACACACACATAATTACCCTGGAAAACCTTAGGAAATGCATTTGCAGATGTATCTATGTATGTACAATTTGGAATTTTTTTGACAAACAATTGTATGCTTTTGTTTAGTAGTGCTACATTTAGATACTTATTATTTATAACATTCAA
The DNA here is from genome assembly GCA_944739405.2 of Euclidia mi. Classification (NCBI taxonomy): domain Eukaryota; kingdom Metazoa; phylum Arthropoda; class Insecta; order Lepidoptera; family Erebidae; genus Euclidia; species Euclidia mi. Next base: position 52,179,212 of record OX123198.2, on the reverse strand, counting down.
TATAAACCACAGATATAGATCTACATAGATAACGCAATTATCACGATTTGTATTGAAACCAAGCGTGCCGACTTTTTAATACCTACTGTGACGTTGCCTGTATCACGAAGTCGAAGCGATGCGCTATTCATCGTCTCCTAATACACAACGTCAGATCAAACGTCCGAAGCAAACGCGGCAACGTAATGTGAATAAAGTTTACTTAACGGTAAAACAGACGCGCGGGGACTGAAGTTAGTGGCGACCAAGCTCGACGCTTGGTCGGAGTTCAGACACGCGAAGTGCATGCATTTGCGTTATCTATGTAGATCTATGTCTGTGATATAAACACTTTCTTATTTTTTAATTTATGCAATGCATGACAAAGTGACTTAAATCAAACGTTACGCAAGTGGAAATAAACAAATAGGGATTTTTATCATTACTGCCACTGCCAACCTAGGATAAAGTATCTTGCCAACGCTAAGTATGACAATGTCATTTTTGTTCAATGACATTTTAGTGGGTGCGTTCCAACAACCCAAAATCTGTGAGCAAGTTGCATAGGGTTTTGATATTGCTGAGATTAAATAGATGTCATTCCATTTGTTTCTGTTCCTTTGTTTGATCATTTCTTGAGCAAATCCTCGTATTTTTTGGTCGCCAAAGATTAATATCTGAGGCTTGTAATTGTTTTTGCTGGCGATTTTAGGGTCTGATATAGACTGTTGTTTTGATGGCTGTACCGATGGCAATGATTTGTGCCTGTTTGTAGCCTGCATAACTGGTGATATATTATTATTTGTACTGCTATTTTCGTAATTGTAGTTAATTTGCTTTTTGTAAAGAATGTTACCTGCATTTATGGGTGATACTCTGGGTGTTGCCATTTGTAAAGATAGCAGTCTTCTGTTTAGGGGTGAACATTGAGTTTTTACTATTGGGGAACAAGATTGTCTCTCCTCGTAGGTAACTTTTTTTAATAACTTTATTGTATTTACTACTACAATATTTATTATTAATTACTACAATAACTTTGTCTTTTAGCAGATTTTCTAATACTTGGATGTGTAAATTTAAGTTTGCAATTTCGTAATGTGCTGTCTCAAGTTCTTTTTTCGCCTCGGCTAGTTGTTCATTTTGATAAATTAACATTGAACTGTTTGTTGCTTCAGTTGCTTAACAGGGTCTTACCAACAAAGTGCTAGAGAAGTAGTTCACGTTTGGTATGGAAAGCGCCCAATGAATTTGAGTTTTGTGAGGCGGTCTGTTTGAAATATAGAAAATTAACGGTATCGTCGACTTGAAATTTCTTTACAAAGTATTTAGCACGGTTAAATTAATGTATTTTGAAGCGTTTCATTTATCGTGTTATATTTTATCACTGTTTCTGGGTTTATTATATTAAATCTTACCGTAATCAGCACACACTTGATTTATGTAGTCGTTTATGTTATCACTCACTTTATATGTCACTGTGTTGTTATATTAGGTTGCGAAAAAATAGCACACGATACTTACATATTCATAAGTATTCTCACACGATTTCACTGCTCAAAAATGTTTATTTACTATTAATATTTTTTATTAATTACAGAGTGATGTTAACGTTTTCACTGTGTTGCCAGTTTTTTCGCATATTATGCATCTTTCGAATGTGGCATAGCTAGCACACTATGGAAGCATCCTATATCTAGTTGACTCTAATTAAGCCGTGAGATCAGATGATTTTGTGCAGGTAACCAGAATTAGAACTAATTAATAAACGTTGAACATCGTCTATGACGCCAGAAATGTCAAAACACGTCCATAAACGTTTAACAATTCTTTTTTTATCAAAATTGGATGAGGTCACAATGTTAAATTCAAAATAATTCTATGACCACCTTATCAAATTGTTATTACAAGGCAGCACTTGTATCCTTCTGTACAATATAGAATTAACTTTATGAAGCACACTCAACTTCGGGACTACAAGTTTTAGTCGTTTTGAGACTACTTCATTTCGAGAAGCTAAAGAACAAATGAGTTATTTTTTGCTAGGAATGGGCCAACTTAATTTGGCTTTTCTCTTGACTTAAGTTGGTTAAGCCTGTTCACGGCTATGGAGAAGAACACAGCAGTACAGCTGTTCTCAGCTTCTGTGGACCATCAGCCTATTCCTGTTCTCAGGCCAGAGAATTTGTCACTAGTCAAAGTTGATGCTACCATTTAGGACGAGTTTCATCACTTTCTTATAAGATCCTGGTAAAATTGTATGTCGGACGACTCATGCGCACGTTACAATTTTGAATTTATTTACAGAATGGAGCCTATCCAGCGGTGGTGAAAACTACATTCTGTAAGGCCTACAGTTACTAATATAGCGAGTAGCTAATTTACTTTATGCTTATTTAATACAGTTAGTATACTTCTGACTAGGGAGCGACTGTATTGAAACCACAAATATCTCCGCTATCTTCTTTAAGGTTCTACGAGACAATCTAATTCCGCTAAGATCGTCCTTAGTTCAAGGTCAATGTTAATGTTCAACAATATAAACAATACTTTTCCATTAGACTCATGCACGCGTTAATTCAATGAAGATCGGAATTTTGTCGCAAAATGAATTTACATCCGCCTACGTTCATTCACGTTGACAGCAACGTGAATGAACGTGTTCAGCCGAAAATTTGAAGGCTAACCACAGGGTTAGCCTTCAAATTTTCGGCTGAACACGTTGAAAAAAGCGCTTTATACATTTTAGGTGGTCTGTAGTTAACATGTTTCCTTTGCAATAAATATTTAACAAAATATTAAACGGAATATAGTATGCCTGCAGGTACATATCGCACCGAAATTTCCAACAACCATTTTAAGGATAATCATGCAATGCACTTGACTTTAAGTTTGTATATATATAGCAAATATAAATAACCTAAACCTGGTTTAAAATTTGTATGATAAAAACATTATTAATAAAAACTCATTAGATAATCCAAATCAACTTCATAACGTTCCATCATACTTTATAAGCATCCACAAATCCTTTCGTAAATCCTCAAAATTTCAAATTACCCGTTACACAATTACGCGAACATATTCATAGTACAAATTTGCCGCATATTAGAGGAGAGAGGACCGAAATTTCAACAATTCGGAGGAAATCCAAATCTGACAGGGAGCGGAAAATATCGATAGCCATTAGGATAATACGGTGAGAAATCGGCTCGCCAAATTTAATAAAACTTTCTCTTTTGCCGACGATGGCATATAAATCTCGTGGTCGGAGTCTTAGTATTCATCTCACGACTGGTGAAGACCTTCTTTTTGTATATGTAGCTTAGTGTATCGCGTTGCGTAAGGGAATTATATACCAACATCATTTAGCTTATTTATTGAGCTTTAAGGTATTCGTGTGCAATATGATATTATTGTAGCTGAGTGATAATAACTTTTGAAATACACAAATGTTTTGTCAAGCGTTTTGGAATACACAATTTAACAATCTTAGTTTTTGACATTTTATAATACATCAGTTATAGCACTCTTTGCAATCGCCTACTGTTTGAGTCGTTATGCACTATAGACGACAATCTTCTTTTTATCATCAGACCAAACGTTTTTGTCTACCTCTTTTGCACACCGCTTGATATCCATTCTTTTACGTCTTTTATCTATTTACTTTTGCGCTTTCTCATCATGTGAACTTAGACATAAATATTTTTAACTAAAGCTATTTTTTTACATTTACTTCATATAGTTTGAGCTTATAACTGTTTTAATTGCTACTTATAAGACTTCGGCTGCTCCTAATTAGGAGGGTTTTGTATTTTTGGTCACAAACATTCTTAGAAGGAACGCAATGTATGCGAGCTAACATGATATTTTATAAGAATTGGTAAAATATAATGGGATGTAGGAGTATTCCACAACTATTTTGATATGGGAATGTAAATCTAGACTCACAACCCACATACGAATAATATTCAGATTTCAAGAAAAAAATCCAAACAGTAACTTTTTTCAGAGTCAAATTCATAATGATGTTCAAATGTGGATGTTTTTGAGACACTTGTTGCTGCCTCCATATAAACGCAAGGTATGATGCAATTAATGTAAAATGAATTGATTTTCCAATTATTACAATTGCGTGTCGAAATAATTCACGATTACCGAATTTGTTCGATGTTTGAATGTCATTCATATGTATCCAGCTTCCTTACCTACTACATTACGCGTGTGGTATATTACTATTAGATGGATTTTTGTATTTTCCTGATGTAAACTAACATACTAAAATGTGTCTATCATTAGTAGCCATACCTATTTCCATAAAATTTTATTAAAATCTGTATAACCAAACAGATGTGTCCCGCAAGGTGCACCAAAGATCTTGTTGGGATCGCAGACAGCGGAATGATGGATTCGGATAGCTGAAAATCGGTCTGTGTGGAGAGCCTTGGGAGAGGGCTATTTCGACGTCAGTGCACGTCTATCGGCTATTAAAATGGCCATTTAACAGCTATCTCATTATATTTACTCAATATTTAAAGATCATCTTAGTAATCGAATAAAATCGAATCAGAATTTTATATAACAGCATCTTAGACAAATGATTGGTGTATCGCTTGAGCGAGACCAATCATTAGTCTATGCACAGCATGTATCTTGTTTGATGTAGTGATATATTTTAGTTAGTCTGAAGTCTCCCTCAGGCTGTTTTTCTTCATCATCACATCAAACATCTTTCCATTTGAAATTTTTCGGTTTAGGCTGCCAGTTCAAGGATATAGCCAAAAGCACATAATTGATATCTCTTTCAAATAAAAATGTTAACAATGTTGAATGTTAACGTCTTTCTATAAAAACCAGTAAAGTGGTTATGAAGTGTGAAGGCTAGGTATACCTAGTTATTATATCATACAAAGAAAGTGATTACGACGACGTAGTAACTTCCATTTTTTAGCCAATTAAGTACAAAAAACCTATTATATATCTTAATACGAAATTACATTAAGAAATTTCAATCCAAAAAATCATCAAAAATAATATTAAGAAATGGCAAAATATTGACACGGTACTTTTCAATTTCATCTTTAAACCTAAATCTTTAAGCTTATTCTACTAGCGTTTAATATTAGGCATACCAAAAAAGTCTATGTTATACCAGGGTTATGTTCGGACAAGCGACCGTTATTTCTTAATATATAACGGATAATAATATGTCTAGAAGTATGTACTAAATGGTTTATGAATAAGTACAGTTGGGTTGAGCTGAGAACTAAAGCATTAGTTCACGGATCTTAGCTTTTATGTTAGGTAGGTAGTTTAACCTTTTTGTGATACTAAAATACTACGTAGTGCGTAGCCATTGAAGACGGCTGAGGCCAAGTGGTGTGCAAAATGGTTACTCACCAATATCTAATAATACATACATACATACATACATACATACATACATAGACTCACGCCTATTTCCCGGAGGGGTAGGCAGAGACTACGGAACGCCATTTGCAACGATCCTGACATACCTCACTTGCTTCACTCACTCCCATCAAGTTTCTCATGCATGCTCTTCTGTTAAGGGTACTTCTGACTTTTCCTTTTTTCAGGATGTCTCCAATCTGGTCAGAGAACGTCCGCCTAGGTCTTCCCCTTTGTCCTGTTCCATTCACACTTGCCTTATATATCTTCTTTGTCAGTCTATCGTCATCCATCCTCTCCATGTGCCCAAACCATCTTAACATGCCTTTCTCAATGCTTGTCACTACATCTTCTTTTACCCCACACCACTCTCGCATCACACAATTCTTTACTCTGTCGGTCAAAGACACACCACACATACTTCTCAGTGCTCTCATTTCTACAGCATTTATTTTACTTTCAAATCTCTTCTGCCATACCCAACTTTCACTACCATACATAAGGGTAGGCACTAACACGCCTCTATGTACAGCCAAACGTGCCTTTTTGGACACGTTTTGACTGTTCATAAACGCTTTCAGAGCTCCATTCACACTATTACCTGCATTAACTCTCCTTTCAATATCTTCTTCATTCTTACCATCTCTTGTAAACAACGTACCTAAGTAAACAAACTCATTCACTTGTTCCACTCGCTGTCCATCGATCAAAACATTACAAGCCGTAACGCATTCCTCCTTTTCAAAAACCATAACTTTCGTTTTACTTACATTCACTTTCATTCCTTTCCTCTCTAACGCACCATGCATGATTGCTACCATGTCCTGCAACTTCTCCGCTGAAGATGCAAGTATTACCTGATCATCAGCATAAAGGAGGCATTTGACGAGTAACCCATTCATCCTTAATCCGCAGTCACACTGTTTTAAATCTTGCAAACAACTGTCCATGAAGAGGTTAAACAGCCACGGCGACGCTACACATCCCTGTCTAACACCGATTCTCGATGGTAAACCAGTCAGTGTATGCCCCGTTTATCCTCACACAAGCTCTAGAATCCTCATAAAGGGATTTCAGAGCTCGAATGAGGCTGCTGTCCACCCCATTCATTGACAGCACCGACCACATTTCATTCCTCACCACTTTATCGTAAGCCTTTTCCAAATCCACGAATGCGCAATAGACCTTTTGACCTTTGGCCAAAAACTTTTCGGCTATGCTTCGCAAGGAAAAAACCTGATCCGTGCATCCCATACCCTTTCGGAATCCCGCTTGTACATCCCATATTTTCTTGTCGGTTACTTCCATAACTCTTTCAATAAGTACCTTTGCATACAATTTGCCAACAATGCTGGGAAGGCTAATGCCTCTATAGTTTTTGCAATCTTGTTGCGAGCCTTTTCCTTTATAAAGAGGCACAACTACAGCTGTGGCTCAGTCATTAGGTACTCGGCCGGTGGTCCAGCACAAGTTATATAACCGCTGCAACTGACCAACTATGACGCCCTGTCCAGCCTTCAGCATTTCGACTGTAATCCTATCATATCCTGCAGCCTTACCTACTTTCATACTTCCCAGTGCCTTCACGACCTCATCCACGCCAATAACGCTTTCATCATTGCTATCGTTACCATTCATTTCAGCTATCGGTGTCTCTATCGCTGACCTTTCAAATAAACTTTCAAAATATTCTTTCCATCTCTTCAGCACGCAAGATTCATCATTTACTATCTTTCCATTCTCGTCTCTGATGGATGTGTGTTCTGAGGATTGAGTTCTTCCTCGAACTGCAGGAACGGATTTCCAGAAAAACTTAATGTTTCTCTGAAAATCGTTAGATAATCTGCTATCAAACTCATCTTTCTTTTCCTCTTTTTTCCTTTTAACCATTTCTTTCACTATTCTTTTTGACCTAACAAACTCCTTTCTTGCTTTATCTATGTCTACACTCGTTGCTTTTCCCATTCTTTTATTTGCTCTGGCAGCCAACCAATATGACCAAGCTTTCTTCTTCTCTGACACTGCTGATTGTACATCCTTGTCCCACCATGTATTCTTAACCTTTCGTATTTTCCTTCTCTTGATCACACCACTTACTTCAGACGCTACACATACTACCTCTTCTTTAAAGGCCTGCCATAATTCTTCCATATCATTTATGCAATCGAACCTCTTAAAGGAGAATGGGCGGTTTCGTCCCAAGTGTTGTAACATTTTCCTACCTATATCATATGAAAGATCTCAATTAGTGTTATGTTTTTTTGTATGGGCGTAACTCTGTATCTTGTGCAGGGAATCTGTTATAGTGGTTTCATTTATTTAATAAAATATTAAATAAAACTTAATCAATTAGTATTTTAGTGACGAAAGGACTGAAACTATTTTAAAAATCAAGTGGAAAACCACACGGGCCTATTCTACACCCCCCCGCCCACCGCGCGCCACACGCTGCCATATTGTAAGCGCAGGAGCAGCGAACGATATTTTATGAGACAGCGCTATACGTTAGAAAGAGATGATTGCCGGTGCCCGCAAATGCTATTGTTTAGCGAGCGCTATATGCACATTCAGTTTTTGGTAGCTGTGCTGCACTTCCGTTTTTTAAATTGTTACTCCCCTGTTTATTTATTGTCGACTTACGCATTGTTAAAGGACTTCTGGTGTTTATACATTTGCAACTATCAACTTCGGCTTGTTTTATGGACTTGATTTGTTATTGATTGGCTTATTACGAACTATGGAACATTTGTGTGTGACTTGTAGTCGGTCTTTGACTCGACAGCGAGTTCGACATGAAGTTGTGCTCACATAATGAGTATCATTTGGTACCTTGGCTGGGCTAGACACCAGCCAAGCATATTGTTACCCGCGACATGTTTAGATGAAGTTATCATAGATAATAATCACTATTAAAAGTACCTGTAAACGATTTGCATATGTTTAAGCTGTACTTTAACGTAAGGGTTATATTCCTTTATTATTTATGTATTTGAAAATATATAAATAACAAAGGAAATAATACAATTATCAGAATTGTATTATTTCCTTCGTTATTTACATATTTTCAACTGTGCAGTTGTTAATAACGGCAAAAAAATAACTACTACTGCCTGTGATTACTGTACAATTATTATAAATGTAATAATTATGTTTTCATGTAACGCAAAGTGTAATAAAGTAAGATTAAAGCATTATTTAAAACAAAAACCTTTTTTTCACTTGAAGCCCAGTAACTTTTGACCTGCACGCAATTACTGTAAAAACTTAGAATATTGATCATAAAAAAGCTTAATTGAACATGTTTATACTAGTCGCAACTTGTTACAAGGGTTGGGATACAGCTCCTACAATAATGCCCATTGTCCTTTTGCTATCAATCTTCGTTTATACTCATCTTTCACATCTTTCTCTTGTAGATTTTCTACCTTAATTCTTTCCAAGACCCTATTTTCATTACGCTCTCGGTGTCACCATCCTTTAAAGAGCCCACTTATCCTGCTCAACACCAAGAAGTGGTCTGTGTGGATGCCGATCCCTCGATATGCTCTTTTATCCAACACATTCTTTCTCAATCGTTCATCTACTATCACAAAATCAATCATACTTCTTCTAACATTTTTCGCCTCTCGCGTATACATATGTATCCTTTTATGATCAAACATGGTGTTTGTCACACAAAGGCTCCACTCCAAACAAATCTCAAGCAGTACTTTTCCATTTTCGTTCACACTCTCATCACCAAATGCACCTAATACCCTTTCAAATCCATCTCGCTTTACTCCCACCCATCCATTGAAATCCCCTAACAAGATCAATCTTTCATTATCCTTGCGGTTCCTCAAAATCTCTCTTAAACTCTCCCAAAACTCCTGCCTTTCGTCTTGCTCATGTTGTGACATACCCGTAACTATATTGACCGGTGCGTACACCCCCACAATAAAGAGACGAGTAAGTTCTACTTTCATTCTCATCCACAGTAGCCTAGCGTTTACACATTCAAACTCTTTTACACACTCATTCATTCGCGCAGACAGTATTACACCTTCTCCCTTACAGGCTCTGGTGGTACTATCTACCCAAGACCAATACGCCGTATATGCGCCATGCTTGGTGGTTTCACACCCTTTTCTTTTTGTTTCATTCACACAAAGAACATCAATCTTTCTATCATCCATCATCTGACATACTTCATCCAATTTGCCGTTCATTCCTCCTCCAACATTCAATGTTGCAAACCTGCTCTCCGTAGGCCGCTTTTCGCCCTCGCGGGAAACGAGACGTGATGGGTTGCGAACCGCGTTGCCGCCGTGTGAGGAAATGTTATTAATTGTTCCCATTGCGTTCCCACGAGATTTAGGGTTTTTAAATGTCCATCCCCATAGAGCCCTTTACGGGGGTAAGGCGGAATATCACGTGTGCCCTGTGACCACCAACACAGGCACCCTCCGTTTGCGACCAGCTTACCCTCTAGCCACGAATCTCTCGGCACGGGTCGGTCTAATAATAATATACCTAATGTCAGCCGTAGTTGTAATCCGTTCACTGCAGGGCACGGGCCTCATTTCACTATGTAATGGCTAAGGCTACAGTTGCAACTCGATACAAATAACTCACTGCAAAATCGATATATACTTTGTCTAGTAGTATAATATACTTATTATGTGTCTAGTTCGTCACCGGCCCGCTTGATATCGAACTACAATATGTGGGATGAGGATGAGTTTTGTTCAATCCTTGATACAGCATATGTATGCTGTATCGGGTATAAAATTTGCTCAGTAATTTTTGTTTATCAGAGTAACATACAATCACCCCAGAATTATTGTGAGAATAATAGTAGTAGAATAAGTGGCAACCATATTATGGCCTTTACAGTATTGACTTTTTTCAAACCATCGAAATAGTTCAATCATTGTAGTACTGTTGTAGTTTTACATGCAACATAATTCAGCAATGATTTCCTACACTAATGTTCATACAATAAAAATCGTAATTAAATTCATTGTTATCCAGGAGTAGCTAACATGTTACAATAATTATTCCATCAATAATAATAATTGATTCTCGAGTTCAGACTAAGTTAGTTTGCACTCTCCAGACTAATCCACTCTTAGAAGCAGCCTAGATTACTGGATTGGACTTGATAATATTTTTTTTATATTTATTTTATTTATTTATAGTCTCACGCCTGTATCCCCGAAGAGGTCGGCAGAGGTGTAAATATTACACCCACATTTCGCCATGAATTTTTAGATCCCACGTAATAGGGGGCGAGCCTATTGCCAATACCGAGCACATCACCAGACTCTGGTCTGCTACTGAGTATTCAGAAAAACCCAGTAACACATTTGCCCGACCCGGGAATCGAACTCGGGGCCTCCGAACAGCAGTCGCATACGCTATCCACTGCACCACGCAGTCTTAATAATTTAATTTCCTAAAATCCTCAGAGACTCAAGAAAATAACTCCAAAATACACAATAAATCTTTAATACTAACTGACTATTAACTGGGCATTAAGAGTCTTAGTCTTAAATCGATCTAGAAGCATGAAGTATATTTTTTAGTATTGTAGTTCCAAATTTTAATTCCGTTATGAGTTAATATCGGATATTAAAAAAAGATACGTGTTAGGTATATATCCCGAAAAAAGATTTGGAACTACTTTTAGTGGCCACGAAAAGTTAAATTTTATAATATTATTTCCTTTCCTATTCGCAAAATACCAATGATAAGAAGTTATCAAGTAAATTATTTTAAGCTCTCGTGATATCTCTTATTAATTTAGGTTTTTATTACTAAAGCTCAGAGAAATAGTGGTTAGTGTGATAATGTGATTGGTGGCTAAATCTTTTGGTTGATCGACTCTACATACCCATGTAGTTGCTAAAACAAAAGTGTCATCCCATTCTGATTATTTATCTTACCTAAGCTGACATTGTCCATTTATGTAAACAATATATTTCAAGCAAATCCTCTTAACCCGGCCAAGTATAAACAACCATCGTTTACCGTGACCGAGGCTCCACACTATTCACAAACCATATTCCTTCAATAGCCACCTATTGTAAGCCTTTCGTAAATCAAGAACACAAATAACTAACAAAACAGATACTATAGTCTTCAGCACAAAAGGCTACCAGCCTCTAGCATCGGATACGAGCCATTAGAGCCTCTTATTGAGCCAACAATGGAGTACTTGACCTTTGGTGGTTGGCTACGTAGAATATGACCCTATAGATTTCAGGTTCAACTGGAGACAATTTGCGTTGAAGGTTATGGGATGCTTTATAGGGACAATTAATGGTGTCAAGTTGCGTGATATGATATCGGCAGACGTTGCTCTGCTTTCAGTGTATCAATCAAAAGTACCTATTAATTAGAGCGTGCATAGTAATATGAACTCTAAAATAGGTAACATAAACGTTATACTTGTATATATTGTTAATTCCTATTGTACCTATTAGTATCTACCTTTTGTCTATCTAAAATAGCTATATACTGGTTCATTAAATGAACTTATTAAAAATGATGGACCTTAGCTTTATCTCTCTCATGCACACTGTTAGTATAGTGTGGTCTAAAATGTTTATAATAGCGCGCGCACTGCAAGCAAAAATGGGTTCTAAATTAAAATCGCAACAATGTCCATTTACGTAATTTTTGGTGTCAACACCAGCTTCATTCAGCCGAACGCGTTATATTCTGAATCCGAATTTCCTTTTTAAATTATTTAATTTAAATACGGCTTTATCTTATTTTAAACATGACTACCAGAGTCGACAGAATTAAAGCATTTATGAATCGGACGAATACATAATAATATGAATGGCGACGTAGTAATTAATACCGCAAAATTTGAGATTCGTGGGTTCAGGACAAAGAAAAGTTAAAACAACACCTGGAAAATACATACATACATATCGTCACGCCTTTTATCCCCGAAGGGGTAGGCAGAGGTGTATTTCTACACCCACTTTTCGCCAGATATACTTTAGTCCCACGTAATAAGGGGCGAGCCTATTGCCGTACCGGGCACATTTCCAGACTCCGTGCTGGAAAATGTATAAATAAAATATTTTGCTATGAAAATAAATAATCTCTTCAATGATGCCTACATGTTAAAGTCGCTACAGATTAAAGTTTTAAAGCGTGTCATCGAACGAACTACTGTTGAGAATAAAATGTCTGACTTTAGTTCAGGGATTTTATTCTCAACAGTAGTGCTAAGCTAAAATAAAATAAGAAACACAAAATCCGAAGTATTTTTACGGTGGTAGCCATTTTTTGGCAACAGGGCCCCATTATGAATCGCAAATTCAGCCTCTGCCATAACTCCCTTTGGAAAATTCAGTGGTGAAAAGTAAACAGAAAATCGGTTTAGTCTATGTTGTCGCTCTCAAGTCAATTGTACGAGAAAAATGCTGTTTAACGTCAATTAAGAACTGCGGGTAGATCGCAAATATTTACATGTATAGATGTGGGTGATTTTAGGTGAGATTAGATAGATATTATATGTTTATGTTTACTCGAATCAAATGAAATATAGGTTTTTGGAAATGTTTTTGCTTAACTTGTCGTTCGTCTATTAGTTTATTTTTAATAATGTACCTTTCGTTAGTCGTCTTGCTGCTCATTTTGTTTTTAAGCGAATTATATTAGAGGAGAAGCTAACAATTTATCAGATAAGCCACCAACTAGCTTCACTTCGATGGCAACATAAAGCACAGTCTGTTTTTATTGCTAAAAATTCCCAAAAAACCTAAACGAGGGAAGGAAACTAGGGAATGTTGAAAAGGACTTATCTGTGGTGTAGATTTCGTACATATTTGTATAAATATTATTGCAAAATCATTAAATACATTTTCACTGTGGTGGCAGAAGTTTTAGGTTACTGCAATAATATGCTTCTATGTATGTATGTATATTGTGTGTGATATTAATAAGGATCGAGTAACGTATTAGCACAGTCAAATAATCCATACAGTCGTTCGACGATCCCGTCTAGACGGGTCAATCGTGCGGGGGCCAAGGGGTGAGACGCGGGAAGAGCGGTACCTAGTTACGTATATCGCCTTAGTTCCTAACTAGGTACATGTTTTTGGGGGCTGGCACGTGCTTGCTTTTTGTTCGTTACTTATTTATTTGCTTATGAATATTAATTAAGATGGTGCATACGACTTGTGCTGTGAGACATTGAAATTCTATGCTGTTTAAAGATTTAAATAAATAAGGATTTAAAAAATCTGCGATTTCATCAATTTACTTATACCAAAAAATAAAATTTCATTAATTATAATTATTTATATTATTTTGAAATGTATGTACCTATAACCACTTAAAATAATGTGCACATTCCTACTAATCCGCTAACTTTTTATAATATCTCATGTCTGGCCAAATCACAAAATAAAGTAGCAATTATTGTAAGTAAACAACATGTCAGACGTAAGAAAATATGCGTTGTAAGGTAATATTAGATTCTGATGTGATTTTAAATTCATTCAATAAGTACCTAGTACCTTCGCATTAGGTAAGTACCTATCACATATTATTATGTATCTTCTGTATCTTGGTAACGGCGCGTCCTAGCTCAAAATTAACCATATTTTTGGCCCCCTTTTATAAACCTCACACATATTCTCCGTAATCTCATAGCCCGGTCACCCATCCATAAAATGACCGTGATGTCTATTGCTTTACCTTAACGTAGTTTGCACGAATAAAATCTGCAAAATACTTCATATCGATAACATAGGCTCTGCAAGCTGATCCCAAGGTTACCCATCCATTAAACCACCGCTATTTCAATCGCTTTATTTTAACTTGGTGTGAACGAAAAATGCTTTATATTCTTAACCGCGTCCCACGACACCGCGGGATGAAATAGGTGCTGACTGACACTTTGTATGCAAATCTGTCACCGCACGAAAAATGCAACGTATTTTATAATAATTATTTATCGTTAATTATTGTAATATAATAAACTAGCTGTTTCCCACGGTTTCACCCGCGTCCTGAGGGAACTTCTTCGCGTACCCGGTTAATTTTTAGCCTAAGTTACTCCTTGGTACATCAGGCCAGTGAGGGTCCCGTCAAAATAGGTCCAGCCGTTCCAGAGATTAGCGAGAACAAACAGACAGACAGACAAAAATTTTAAAAATGTCATTTCGGTGTGTGTACCGTGTATACATCCATTGATATATTTAGTAAAAAGCGGTTATTTTAATATTACAAACAGACCCTCCAATTTTATTTATATGTATAGATGAGTGATTTACACTACATTATTCATGTAGCGTAGCAATTGTAATCTTTTTCTAAAATAAATAGACGGTGTTTGAATAAGTAGGTATTGTTTACATGTGGCAGCCCTAGCCTACTTTCCCTTGTCTAGACGTAGTCGGCTTTTTCTACGAGATCAAAGGCGTCAAACTACTGTATGTCTTTATACTGTGGTATTAGTCCAAGAAGATGCAAAGGGATACTGGAGCGAATAGATAGCCTTGAAAAAAGGTCACTGTCGACAATTTTGGTCACATCATCTTTCTAATCCTAACCATTTAAGAGTTATTTAAGTTCTAAGCTTCAAAATATTTTAGAAGCGATTATCTCAAAGTTTCTTTTTTGTTAGTTAGTGAGTTTTCGCTCCACAACGACGATTTATGCTACTCTTATTGATACCGCATTAGGTTCGTAAACCGCACAAATTTTATTCGCGGCGTTCGCCGCATTTTTACCTTTTTTGTAATAAAATTTTAAAATGTACCGAATTTCTTCGTCACATACGTTCATTTTGCTTGCTTGAAAAACGATTGAAAAATGGCGGGAACTAGTTTTTTTTTTATTATTTCATCTTCAAAATGTCACATTTAATGGTATTAAAAACCAGGCAGTTACATTCAGTACAGCCAAAGAGGTTTGATTACTAATCATAGATTCAAAATACGAAAATACTTTTGCACCGACCTATTATTTCACTAAATGATAAAATACCATTCCAATGAGGCTGGATGACCATGTCAAGTGGGAAAAAGCACGATGACTCGTTTTCCAAAACTACAAACGTACTCGTTTGATGCAAACTTTACATGTGGGGTTCAGAATCTGCCATCAATATCATTATTTCTGAGTAGTGTAACTGTGTAACAGTTATCTATTTGAAGGCAGTAGGTAGTTGTATCCTCACTATGACACTTAACTTATAGGAATCATTTATCAGTAGAGCGCACTTATCCTTTGAAACAGGAAGAGCATATTACCGACTCTGCAGAAAAGGAATCGTTTAAACAAAAGCTACTCAAGCCCCCGTTGAAAATATTATAGCCTTAAGAATATTCGGCAAGTTTTGCTTGCTAGATATTAAGGCTACACTTATTGATTACGATACTACACATTCAAATTCATTTATTCAATGTTGTAACCGTAAAACTTATGAACGTCTAAAAATGTTACATCTAGTTTCAAGATAGTACGACTTTGAAGAACGTAGAAGAAAATCGGCAACTCTTCTAAATAGTCTCCAAGTAAATCTTAACCTTTCGTATGCTTAAGAGCAGATCTGCACGAGACACAATAGATTTATAATTATGTCTGGTAACCCAGCATACGAGAGGTTAAGTTAGGACTATACATTTGCGATATCATGACATGTATGTAAAACCAAAATACTTCAAATTACAGACATAAATTATTCAACCTCATCCTTACGTCATCCTACTTGTATGTCGGGATCCGCTTACTAGTTTAACCGGATTTGAACATATTCAGTCAAGCTTTTCCGCAGACCAACTACGGCTTCGACTAGTGTCAGACGTCAGTTTATTCAGAGGTCTAACAAAGATCCCTATGACTACTATAAATTGCTCTCCAAGATACGGGGCAAGTAATGATTAACAATCCAATACGCACATAACTCCGAAATTTGATTCTAACCCGTTACTCCCTGCGTAGCATTCTGTTAATGTCTTCACTAGACTGTCGTATTAAATTATTCATACATGAACTCAAGACTGAAGTAAAATCCGCTTTCAGAGACCATCACTCAAAAAATGAAATTTATCAAGAAAATCATTGCGCTACTAAAGCTTTTTTACTATTGTATCAATGATCGATGGCAGATACAGGTTGTGTTTTATTCACGGGCCGGCTTGTAACAGATCAAAACATCGTCATCCACCGTTGATAGATGGCACTAGCGTGTTTAAGCAGATTCTCGCCATCCATCACGAGCGCCATTTTTATTCACGCTTTTTTAGGCTTAGGTAAGATATATTTCTTGTGCCGTCTTAATAATAGTGGGTACGGTACTCTACAACTTAGCTGGGTAAAATTTATGACGGAATATATACATGTGGCTAAAAAGCTTGGCTGTATTTGATTTTAAGGAACGTATTAAGTAATGTGATGAATGATAACTAGACAGATAAAGAATGCGTTGGGCATCTAATCCGCCTTTAAGTACTCAGGTTTATAATGAAACAATTTTTTTTTCTTTACTACCACTATTACATACCATTGTCAGTTTATCCACAACCAACTTCTTCAACAGATATCTGATTAAGTTCACTGAAGAATGCAAGACTGTTTAAGTTTGCTCGCGATTTCAGGAGTGTCAAACCTTCTATTTTCAGTGGGTGCTACTGCTCAACCTAGCGAAATGTAACTCCTATACGCTCATTTAAAAAGGACTAAATGAAATTTGAAATATGCACTTAAAAAGAGGATATTTTATTATCCTTTGCACCGTTATCAGTCATAGTTTGACAACAAATATACTCTTAAATATGGCCACATTTTAATGTTATTCTCAGTCAGTATGAGGGCGTGCAATTTATTCCGCAAATTTTCAATTAATATAAACTTCTAACGTCTGCCAATCTAAAAGGTCCTACACACTTCAGTTTGCCAAAACTTGGATAAAACTTTAGGTTTAGTCACACCCTTGAACAATATAATCACACTTAGTTGCTAACTAAACTTTGTACTACAGTGGAGTTTGTACGGAATACTTTGAGGCTCGAGGGGTGAATGACCTGATGGCGGAAAATGTCCTAATGTTAGAAATACATACGGGGAGCAACAGAAAATTTGCGCAAAAGCTTATGGAATTATTTAGAAGGCAGAATTTGATATATATTTTTAATAGCTATTTATTTATAACTTATCACCTACAAGAAATTAGAATTACACGTAACTAATAAGACCTGCTCCCAAAACGTGAACACATTCGCCATTGTTCGTCTCATAATTCTCTATGAATGTTTATTCACTAGCTATTGCTCTACTTACGGCATATCTTCACGTCCGATATCCCGCAGTGACTCAAGACAAAAGTCTTTGACCAGTGTGTGTTGCCAGTGATGATCTACGGCGCTGAGACGCTAACTATGGGCCTCATCCGAAAACTCATGGTCACTCAGAGGGCGATGGAGAGAGCTATGCTCGGATTTTCACTGCGAGATCGAATCAGAGTGAGAAGATCCGCAGGAGAACCAAAGTCACCGACATAGCTCTCCGAATAGCCAGGCTGAAGTGGCAATGGGCAGGGCACATAGCGCGAAGAACCGATGGCCGTTGGGGCAGGCGGGTTCTGGAGTGCAGACCACGTACCAGATGACGCAGCAGGGGTAGGGCTCACGCAAGGTGGACCGACGATCTGGTTAAGATCGCAGGAAGCGGTTGGATGCGGGTGGCTTAAAATCGGTCTGTGTGGAGAACCTTGGGGTAGACCTATGTCCAGCAGTGGAAGTCTCTAGGCTGACATCATTGCTCAACTTATGCTTCAAAACTTTCTCCTTTTTTTTAATAAACTTTACATCTCCAATTTTAATCCATCAGAAGTGGAGTGATGAAAAATCTTTACTTAGTCACCAAATCGATGCAACATCAAAATTTTTTGGTCCTAATATAGAACTTTAGGCTCTGCTATGATATGTCAGCGAATATCAGGACAATCAATTCTATAATTACATATTTTTTTATTTATAGACTCATGCTTGTAATCCCCGAAGGGGATTATGAATTTTTAGGTCCCACGTAATAGAGGGCGAGCCTATTGCCGTTACCGGGCACATCAACAGACTCCGTGCTCCTAATCAGAATTCAGAAAAACCCAGTAACACTTTTGCCCGACCCGTGAATCGAACCCGGGATCTCCGATCAGCAGTCGCATACGCTATCCACTGGACCACGGATACAGTCTAATAATTACATATATATAATAATAATAGTTTGCGTTGGAGAACAACTATGTTAAGTTGCACAACATTATTTACCATTATTTACGTGTGTTTTACACTGGCAGCACATCCTTAAACGTGTTTTATTGTATCAAAATATAAGCTACTTCCATAGTCTTCCTGATGAGCATGTAGTCATTTAGACGATGAGGCGGATACCAGGTCACACTCATTCCCACAAATTTTCGGTTAGTGATATAGTTTTACGTGACTGGACCCAAATACAATATTAATTTAAGCGCCCACACTCGACACGTCGTCTCTTACTCGTTAATTTTTAAATCATACCTATTTAGTTCTGATATTATTCCTCACCAGTTAATTATTATCTATGCCACTATCTGGAACAGTTAATTCATAACTCAGCCCACGCATTACCAACTACTAGCAGTTATTATTGGTATTGCGTGGGCCGGGTGATGACTAATGATCAATGCAATTTCTTAAAAAATACCTGAATGAAAATGTTCTTAAGCAATCCATCTGTGTAACCTATTTATTAATACTAATAGAAGCAAAATATCTCCAGTACAATGGAACAAACGAATGCAAAAATACATACGTACCTATTTACTTATTTTGAACCTACCAATAAATTTTATTTTCCTTAATTGCAGATAAATAAAATGTAAACATGCTTGAAAAACGTATGAAACTAAATGTGTTCCTAATAGTTTACAATGGACATTTGCTAAAAATATACCATTTTATTTACATACATACATAGACTCACGCCTGTTTCCCGGAGGGGTAGGCAAAGACTACGGAACGCCATTTGCAACGATCCTGACATATCTCTCTTGCTTCACTCACTCCCATCAAATTTCTCATGCATGCAATTTCTCATTTTATTTCAACGGGTCTATATCGCGTAATGATTTGAAAATAAAGGTTAAAATTGCAGTGAACATGGCATGGTTCGGCGTGTGTATACCAGTACCATGAAAGCTACGGTAACGACTGCTAATGTATACAAAGGCTGAAATGTCGGGCAGATACATGTAATATATTAAACATTTATTTTCAAATAATTACGTAAATATTACAAGACGTGGCTATTTAAATTTATTTTCATTTTATACAGTCTCACAGATCAATTGTATAATTAATAAATATGATTTGCCAATATTTTACAAAAGGGTACCTACCTAGTTCTTCTTTTAGTCTAAAATTAATTAGAAATAAAACGTAAAGTCTTTTGGCAAGGATTCCTATCCGTGTGTGGCTTAAGGGCAGTACTCCATAACTCCTCCGGAGGTTCTATTGTGGATAGAATGGGGTCAGCTCGCCAGTAATAGCACATTATTTCTGCTACATCGGGTAAGATGGTACTATGTATTTTTCAACGGTAATTGCTCAATATGTTTTTTTTATACTAGTCTCAACTGCATTACTTTTAACACTGTAATAACTATGTAGCTATATATTAAACAGTAGTGACCAATAACTTTTAACGACATCAACATTTAAATTAAGGATTTAGGTAACAGTGAAACTGTTTTGAACCCCACAACGCATTCTGCCACAAGTTTACTGAAGGATTCGGGAAAATCAATACACTTCCCTCCTCAAGTGGGAGACATATGTAAATATTATGAATATGAAGAGATAAATGCTTAAGGCGCTGTGTACAGTACACTAAGTTCAGCTGTTGCTGTCACTGTCGGATTGTATACATAAGAAAGAGAAGCGCGTTGACGACGGGACGTTCAGAACGAGTTATTTATCATTAAATACATTAATCCTTACAAATATCTTATTCCAATCGATAAATAAAAACAACAGTTCCCTTTATTATTATATATTACATCACTGTTATTAATATTATCAAGATTTGTTTATAAATAATACAGTTACAATGGCTACAATTTCAATTTTAATGGTTATTTTATGGTTTTTTTTATCGAGAAAATTTACTGAAAACGTGTTTTGAACACAATGGTCCCCCCATAAATATGATCAAGACTAACATATACTTTTTTAGCTGCTCTAAAATGTATACATTTGGCTAAAAAACTGTTTTGTGAAGCCTATTTTGACTAGGTACAGCGCCTTAATACCTGGAGGTAACAATGGAACTTAGTTCATCAGTAACAGGGTAGGAAAGTGGTAGATGAAGTAATTAAACTCTGGATGTCCAAACAGGTTCCATATGTTAAAGATGACGAGTATTGATTTGGTTATAGGAAAATGCAGCAATGGTTTAATATGGATAAATAATGGGTAAATACTAAATATCACAAAAATATCTGTTTACATGGCATGGTATCAAATGGCATAAATAAGAAAACACTAACCTATCTATATTTTTCCTTTTTTATTACACATAGACATTAATCACACTATTGATAACCATACAGGCTAACTAGAGCCGTAATGAACGCAGTATCTAAGCAAATGATTGCTTTTAATTGACTTGCACTTTAAGAAATTCAAAAGCTTGCTATACATCGAGCTTTTGCATTTCTATTTGATTCATCTGAAACATATAAATATACTCTGAAAAGTTGCATCATATACACTTTTGCTTGTACATTTTAAGTTCTTTCAGTGTAAAGTAAAGGCAATAGATGTTAGAATGTATTAATATAATCATAAAATATAAAATCCTTGCGTTACTGACTGACTGACAGACATGCTACAGCCGAAACTATTGGGCGGAGGAAGCTGAAATTTGGCATGTATGTTCCTTGGGGACCGTAGGGGTGCACTAAGAAGGAATTTCCCGAAATTCCCACGGGATCGGGCAAAACGGGAAATTCTAAAATATGTGCGTGCGAAGCCGCTGGCGTCGATTAGTATCGTTATAAGGCACCTTTGTCTGTTGAACAATTGAATGTTAAGGTCGTCTTTGAGTTAATGAAGGATCTTTCTGTACTTCAAAATTAGATTATTATTTAAAAGTAACATAATTGGCAAGGCAAAGTTTTCTTATATATATAAAAAAAAAGAAGGAACCAGCCAGCAGTGGTTTGTGTGTTTTTTCAGTGCCAAATGTACATTACTAAAATAATGATGTTAGTGATACTTACTGCTGCAGGTGTTTAGTAGTATTTTTTTATAAAAGAAGCACAAAAAACGACGAACATAATGTAGGAGCATGGCAGGAGATGAACCTTGTCATTAATTTATTAATGTCTTTTAATTTACATTCCTACACTACATTATTGTGTTTTTTTAGTATAATAGATAGGCTAGGATTTCAAAATTGCCATCATTTTGCCCCTTATGCCATTATAGTTCCCCAAACAAGACTAATAAATATGATACCAAACATACAACGTATTTTTTATATTAATTGATTTCTTTTGGTTCAAAGCCTTCCAAAGGTACTTATTTATTTCTTTTTTATTTATTATACACTTTACTGTACACCTTTACAATATGTTAAAGAAATTTATATGTAAGATACAGTACAACACGGGCGGCCTTATCGCTAAAAGCGATTTCTACCAGGCAACCTTTGGATGGAGATATTATTGGTAGGATAGAAATAGTAGTTGTAAGCGTACTAGTAAAATGTATGTAGATATATAATTATTATATTTAAATACATATAAAGAAATATAATACTAAGACAATTTACATATACATACATAAATACATATACATACATAGATATACATACATAAATAATATTTAATACATATATACTTAGTAGAACGGAAAGAAACAAGAAATATCATAATGATAGATAGTACTCCTTAACTAAGAATTTGAACCTGGTTACCGTCCGAGCCTGTCTTATATGTAACGGTAATGCATTCCATAGACGAACAGCTGTGACAGAAAATGACTTATCATAATAGGTTGTGGAATGTACCGGCATCTTCAGTTTCATATTTTCTGATGACCTTAAATAACGGTTATGCGTATCATGAAGGAATTCAAATCGTCCTTTAAGATAGGAAGGAGTTGAAGGGTTAAAAAGTATATTGTACTGTAAAAAAAGAATGTGAGCATTCCGGCGATGTCGTATAGGTAACCACTTGAGCTGTGTTCGAAATTGTGAAACATGATCATATTTGCGAAGTCCAAATATGAATCGTATACAGAGATTTTGAAGGCGCTCAAGTTTGTCTAGCTGGTTTTCGGCGAGATCTAGATAGCTGACATCTGCATAATCAATAATGGGTAAAAAAAGAGAGTTTGCAAGTGCAATTTTGGTGGCAGTACTTAGTATACTTACATGGTCTAAAGGTACTTACATTACATACTTACATCATTACATATAACATTTATTTCAAAACGTACATAAATATGTATATTCGGCTCCTCAGTAATTAAATTCAAAAGTACATGAATAAAGTGTTCTAATCTAGCAAAAATAGTAATAGAAAAAATAGCAATGTTTGATAGCAGATTCACAAAAAATACACTCGAGAAAAATTCTTTGTTCGTAAAAACCATAACAAAAATACTGCTATTTTAATTCACAGTCCATTACTCCATTCACATTCCAGCGAAATCATCAGCGAGTTCATCGAAACTCGTTTAAAAAAGAGCAATGGATCGTGAACCATTTCATATTTATGAATCCTTCAATATGACGTATTCTAGTTTGATGCAAAAACTTATCTCGGAAAGATCAAATGAAATATTTGTTCTCTAGACTGAAAAACTTAATAGTTATCTGAGTGGCAAATAAAGAGACAACGGCTGCGACTTTCAATATTAAAATTCTAATATAATGTTGCAAAATTGACACGAAAGTAAGCGTAATGTATGCAGCTACAAGTACTAAATCTTTCATGTTGTTTCGCGAAAATAAATATTTAAAAATGTATTGTTAGTTTCGACGTTCACAACTACCGGGCCTTACCAAGTTTTAACATAGTTACCTACTTCACAATGCTTAGTTTTAAATAACACGGCCAAGATAAAGTAGAAAGTTATCAAATTTTTTATCTTCTTCGCGTAAATTATAGGGTAAATTATAGGGACCTTGAGTCAATGATGGCCTGGTGTCATAAATTTGGTTTAGAAGTTAACCCAGCGAAGTGCCAGGCCATTATTGTAGGCAGTCGCCGTTTATTACAAAGATTAGATGTCAAAACCCTACCTCCTGTAATGTTTAATGGATTGGTCATCTGATTCCACTCTCGATTGGCAAGCGCAAGTGACTAATGTCAGTCAGAGGGTTACCGGAACTTTTAGAGCACTATACCGCCTCAAGAATTTTCTCCCTTCCAAAATCAAGATAATGCTTGTGCAGACTCTAATATTTCCCATAATCGACTATGGTGATGTGTGCTATTATAACCTGAATGCAGAACATCTCAATAAGTATGACCGACTTCTCAATAACTGCATTCGATTCATTTACAATCTTCGTAAGTATGATCACGTATCTACTTATCGTTCCGAACTAAGATGATTACCAATTCGCCAGCGCCGGTGTTTGCGTGCTCTTACTACCCTCTTCTCTATTCTCAAGTCTCCTTCCCCGCCATCTTATCTCACCTCATACTCTTCCAATATCTATCTTCTATTCATGAGAGAGATCTCCGTTCTTCTCATAACCTTCTTCTTTCTTGCCCCAGTCATACTACAGGGTTCGTTAACTCATCTTTTGTGGTGCAATCTATTATCTTATGGAATACATTCCCTCTGAAATCAGATTTTCCACTAACCGTTATGCATTCAAAATGAAAGTTCGAGAGCTTCTTTTTGAGAGATTGAAGGAATCAGCACATCACTCTCATCCATTATTATAAGTATTTATGTAAGTATATAGTATGTATGTATATTTAGGTGTATTATAGATTTACGTATAAGTATGTTCATAAAGAACTATATATTTTGTATGTTCGGACTCGAAAAATATGCAATTAGAACACTCATTCGATGTGCACTTCCTGCAAACTGTTATTTTACAAGCTTGGCATTTGGCACGAGACTTGTTACCGTCACAAAGAGAATTTACCTGCCAACGAGTATATTTCTCTTCACGTCCAGGTTTTTCATTATCATTTGGTATATTGATATAAGTATTAGACCTTTTCATGCAATTTGCATATGGCTCAGCTAGTTCTTCTCGTAACTGTAAGATAAAATCCCGACTGCTGATTATTTTCCTATTTAGGTCACAATACAATATATCATATTATAAAAGTGTGAAGTGGCTAAAGCCTAGATGGGCTAGACGGAGGGCTTTGATAGAGTACCTACGAGCCATTTGATCCAAAACATCTACCCCATACTTTGAACTATTGGAAAATGATAGATCATCAGGTTTTTCCTTGTATGTACCAGTTTCTATTTGAATACCTGGGTGCATAGTGCTAAAGAGAACATTTTTATTGTGCTTTCCTTGATATACTGTCAAAGTGATATTGTCTTTTAGTACCACTGTACCTACTATACAAACTACTGTACTCTTATTTTGCTTGGTATTCGCAAGCAGGTATTGCCCGACGAGCTTTATTGTACCAACAATGCTTGTTCCATTTAATTTTAGATTTTCAGCAAAGATAGACGTGAAAAAGTTAGTTACAAGTGATATGTTTTCCTTTTTTTAGGCCATATCTAAATGGCCATGCCCTGCATAGTTATTTTTAGGGTGCAACGGCACCCCTCCATTCCTATACCCACGCATCGCTTCGCCGCGTATATATTATAGCGCATAAGTACCTACATTAACCAATCAAGGACATTTTTTTATTAACTTAGAAGAAATATAAAGTCAAACTCTGATATCTACGACTGGGTCAAAATTGGCAAACAATCGCTTTTTGTACATGTATTTTTTTTATTTTGTTTTGTTGCATTTTTTATTCTTTGAACTTTTAACTCATTTCGGCGTATTTTTGTTGTCTTGTTACGGTTTATTTGTTCAATTTTAACGTTTTGTAATATTTATGAACTTTAAAAAAAAACAGCTTTTTGTGATACTATTAGATTTTTTTCTTTTTGTTTTTTTTTTGCGTATTCTTAACATATTGTTTAATTTTATTTTAAATTTGCATTATATTTTAATTTCTTTAATCTTGCCACATTTGTTATTTGTTTCGCTTTTTCTTTTCACAATATTTTTTGTTGATTAACTTTTTGCTATTTTTGCCGTAGTTTTTGCCATCTCAATACATTCCATTATAGGTCTCGATAACAATCTTAGCATTCTTAATGGTTTTTTAAAACGAGCCTTACCAAACCACTTGCTGTAATCATTCTAGTTATGCATTAGACATATCTACGAGTAAATACTTCTTCAAATTAGGTGATCGAACGATATAGATAGTTATGAAATATAGATAGTTATGACAACGAGCACAGACCCATGCCTAGTGCCGGTGACATAGTGTTACCAACAGTTGAACTAAGCTCTCCACCAGAAACCACAAATAAAATTTCTCTAGACACATTTCATGACACCCATTTAAATTATCATTATAATACTTGTTTCACTTCGGAAAACAATTGGTATACAAAAATAATAATTCGTTCTATTAGGTAATATGTAAAGAAAAATGCAAATTAAATGTTAAATCAATACATCAAGTAATATAATAATAATAGATTGAACAATGTACATATTATTTTAAAACGAACGTTGTATTCAATTTTAGGCAAATGTTGAAACCCCCAGTTTTAGTGCTAATTCTACTAAGTTGGTAACACTGATCGGAGCTGGCCTTAGAATAAGGAAAATACTATAGAGACCACATTACAATAGCAGTCTTATCCAATATACATAGTTACTTCATTTTGACTTATGATTTTTCTAGCGTAGAGTAAGATAAATGTCTATAAATGATTATATTATTTGATTAAGACGTGGCTTTAACATAGCCCGGCGCATGCAAAAATAATTTTCTAACCAATATAAAAACCGCCTGGCAATGTAATAAAGCTCCGACTAAATCATCTGACTTATATTTGTTTGTATTCTATATACATTAAACTATTATATTTAAAAATTGCATGTTGCCTCAAATACATTTTTGTTCTTTTTTCATAATTTTCTATAGCCTCGCTGCTCGCCAGCCAGGTCTGCAATCATGCCTCAAATAGCTACCCAAAATTGATGCCAGCTCTCCTAGTAGGTATAAAGTAAATATCGATGAAACATAAATATAGATTAATAAATTTTAACGTAGGAACAGACACTTGTGATTTCATTTACAAAACCTGTTCAAATTAAAACCTGCATATTATTATTATATGTAACCAAGTCAGAAACAAATAAACAAATCGTGTTTTTAGCTGATTTCATTGTCAAACGGACATTGAAGTTCAGTAACGTCAATGTTTGGTTGCCACCAGGCACCGTGTACTTAATTTAAATGGCAATAAAATTCAAATTCAAACACATGTCTCTGAGTTTTGGAAGTTATGTGCATTTATTAGGTAAGTATCGCTTGCTATGATCTAGGAAAAAATCGCGACTAAACATGCATAGCTTAGTAGTTGTTTGCCGAAAATGGTTTTATTTATATATAAACTGTTATTATGAACGCGAAAGTTTTTAAGGATGTATTTGTTTCTCTTTCATACTAAAACATTTTAAACAAAAGTATCGATAAAATTTCAACGTCCCTACAAATATCAGTACAATCTTCTTACGCATAAGTCAAAATGTAAATGAATGAAGTTTTTAAGTTTCACATGAAGTTCTATTTAATTTTGACTAAAAGAATCTGACATTGGTGACCATGGCCACCCATGGTCACCAATGTCAGATTTTTTTAGTGATGATCTTGTGATGCAATACTTCCATCTATAAAATAAATATAATCTAGGGAGCCGGCCGTCCTCCGGCTAATTAGCCGGTCGCGGCGTAGTGTGAACACTCGCTCCGGGCGCCGGCTTCCGGCTTATTAGCCGGTCCGGCGCAGTGTGAACGCTCGCTTAGAGCTGAAAGAAAATCAAAATGGGTCAAATTTGGAACGCCCGCACTTCTAGTATAAAGGCATTATGTCCACCATTGTACAAGATGTACCTAAGTGTACCTAAGTAAATATCTTCCATATTCTTACCTTTTTTTTAAGAAAACAGAAGGCCAATATTCGTATTTTATATGACATAGAAACTGAATTTTAAACGAAATGAGATTATATTTTAAATTGACTCAGAATCGGTATTCTGCTAAATTAATGACATTATCGTCCATCGACCACTGAGGAATGCGCTGAGGGTTGTGACTTTGATTTCCACATGGGGTAAAACTTTTTATGATTCACAAATTGTTGTTTCTAGTCTGCGTGTACTTTGTGTACGTCGATCGAATGTTGTTAAGTCGACGGCGACACACGATTAATTTCTAAAGTATTTTAAAACATATTTTAAATAAAATAGTAATGAAATCAATTTTAATAGAAATGGCGATATAAGCTTTGCAGTTTTATATTAGTACATAATAATTATATCATCATTTAACGTATCCGTTAGAACCAAAACAAAGGCTGATTTATTATCGTGACGGCACTTAAGTAAAGACGCCCAAACATTTCTTGTAAAAACAACCCTGAATCCTTACTAACGGTAATTAGTTTATTTATTTCCGCCATCGTCAGCTCATTAACAAACATGCTGATTTGATTACTCATTGAAATTTATGCTCAATTATTCTAATGTGAGTCTCGATGACTGGTTTGTAGTTTTGGTTTCGATTACGTAAGTATATACTGTGCAAACAGTGTTAAAGAGCTAGAATGTAATTCACGTAATGAGTGATAAATTTGATTATTTGTCAGAATTAATTAAGTGCAATTCTCTGGTGAAAAACACCAAAATGTCAAGGATGATATTAACATATTTACCAAAACCCTTCAACGTGCGATAGATGCTTTGTTGATCATTACCTGTCCTCATAAGTATCTGTGCAATTGAGGTTCATAATAGATCATCTGTTAGGCACAAAGTACCTTTTGTCGAAATAACTAAACCCCACGCGGACAAAAGCAAGGGCAGAAGCTAATTTCACATAATTTGCTAATGTGTTACTAGTATATGCCACTTTTTATATTTCATACGTATAGGTATTGTATCTTTGACATATATTTCGATGTCCGATTTCAATGCAATCTCAGTAAAACCAATATATCGCTATGTAACGCGCGACTGTATATTTATTTCTATTTTTTATTTTATGAAGAAACCTGCTCCACTTTTGTTTGAATCCAAATGGTACAAAAGAAGCTACTCAAATGAAATTCTGACTTAAAGACTTAAGGTCACAGCTCATTAGAGCCACCCGGCACCCACTCCGCACGGCGTCCACTCGTTGTCGACAGGTGGTCAACGGGGGGACGTCGCGCGGTCAACCAGCGGATCCCGCGCGGTTAACGAGTGAACGCCACGTGGTCAACGAGTTAACGTCGCTTTTTCCACGAATTTTCGAGTAGTCTGTTAACAATTGGCAATAGGTCTACACGTGTGTTTCGTAATGTTAAATTTTACAAACGTTGAATTGGCACTCGTAGCGAGCAGTCAACACAAGGCAAGCATGCGAGCAGCGAGTTGTCACCGAGCCGTCCACGTGCGGACCGCGGGTGGACCACCCGCCGTCCGCGCGCGCGCCGATGGCCTACGACAGAGGCGATCCGGTGACGCTACGGAGTTGATATAGTGAGCGCATACCCATACAAATCCATATAACGAATACTAACCGCACGAGGCGAGGCGGTGCGTAGTGGCTGCCGGGTGGTTCTAATGAGCTGTGACCTTTATTCTGCAGCACGGTTTACGCTAAAATATCAGTACGCTCTGTAGCAGATTTACATATTAATTCTTATAGGTAATTTTATTTAAATACTTGCTAAAATGACAGTTTTGCATTGTAATGCTTTTTGTAAAATGCTTTTACCGTAGTGTCATTTATAAAAAAATATGTAACATTCCACAGGTTATTGAAAAACGTTCGTGAAAGTAAATAATTAATAAAATTGTTTTCTTTTGCCTTTCAGGATTTGTAGCACCCTGCTGCTGTAGGTGGGGGGGGCTCAGTAACAGTGGTTTTGAGGTACACCCACGGTGAAGCCAAGCGGGATCCCGGGAGGGGACGCTCCTCGTGGGCTTAGGTGAGGCCTGCGTAGGATCCGTCCCAAGATGCGGGTGCGGGGGACAGTTCTGTCTGTCCCTCGCAGTCAGGTGCGGTCGCGGGAGGAGAGGCGTGTTGGTATTGCGTTGCCGCGCGCCCTATTTCTCGCGACCAAATGGGGGCGCACCATCGTTGCGTCGCGGTGGGGCCGCAGAGGAAGAGGAGATGCGATGTTGCGTTGCCGTCCTCTCTATCCTCTGCGGCCGCTGGGTGTTTTGGCGGCGGAGCCCAACACCTTCATCCGCCGCCAAGGGGGTTTCGTTCGGGGCCCGCCTGACCATCTGGCGGGCCAATACCCGTCGGGGAGTAGCGAGGAATGCTTCGGTAAACCCAACGCTCCAACACATGGGTACATGAGGAGCACGGGTTGGTTTTTAGTCAGTAAGAATCTGACAGTCCCCTAAATAAAAAAAAAAAGAAAACCGATTTGTAGCGTGACTTGCATCGTTCATTTATTTATTTATTTTATTTATTTATTTATTTATTTACTTCAAATAAAACGGCATTCGCCAATTACATTAAATGAAGACAGACATAAAAACTTAAGGTTAACACATACAAAATACATAAAACTCAAAATATTAACATAAAAATATAAAGTTTGGAAAAAGACAAAAAAATAAAAAAAAATAACTTTTTTTAATAAATTCGTTCATACACTCGTCTCACAGTACTCCAGACACACTGACATAATTTCCTTCCATTCGTCCGCAAACACATCACATTCAGGTTTGGTGACCAACAGAGCATTGAGTGCAGAAAGTGTACGAGGCACAGGTGATTGCGCTCGTGCTACAGTGCGGAACATGGGCACCGCAAATGTCCTATGTCTTCTGTTTCGGCTATAGTTTACCGGAGCAAAAAGTCATGACTGAAAGTAGCTGTGGCCACGGCTGGTGAAAACGCTAACGTTAGGGCAAAAAGGAATATTAATAACTAATTAACCTATAGTTGAACTCACATAGTGTAAAGTGAAACTAGTCGAATTCATCCAGAATCCAGAATCCAGAAAAGATTTTAATCATGAATTATTATATACATATCAGTACGTCTTTGGATAGGATCACTTCAGGATACCTAGCTTCTTAAGATCAGTTTATTTACAGTTATGGGTGTGGCAATCTATTAACTATGCAAAAGTTAATCAAAAAATTAATTTCAGAGTAAACGGCTCTACACAATTTAGGAAAAAAACAATTCAGATAAATCACAAGAAGCAAATTTACCCTCCTTTTGAGTGAAATCTTTTGAAAGCCGCCTTTGTTGGTGGAAAGAATAGCCTAATTGTTTGCTGTATAAAGCCTTACGATGTAAATATTGCATGGAACCATATTTTGTACCTATTGTGTCGGTACAAATCGGTACACGATATTTTATAATTAACAAAATTCTGGCATTTGTTGGTTATGAGGAAAATAATTAACTTCTCATGGGGGCTTAGAAGTTGTATTTCTTAAACACAGCTATTTCCTGTTGAAATTTCCTGTGCACTGTATAAAAGATACACGCCTACTTAGGCGTGTATCTGACGTCAGATTTAGAATTTGTTATGTATATATATATATATTTGAGTATGTATCTTAATTTTGGGGTAGGCCTCCCACAAGGTGGAACGACGATCTGGTTAAAATTGCGGGAAGCGGTTATATGCGGGCGGCTCAAGATCAGTCTGTGTGGAGAACCTTGAGGGAGGCGCATGTCCAGGAGTGGACGTCTCTATACTGACATGAGGGTCTTAAAAAAATCTTGTCCTGAGACAAGATCCGGAGTCGTCAGCTTTCGTCGTCCAAAGTACGGTAGCACTTCGATATAAATGCCGTGCGTGTTACCCATCCAAGTGACGGTCTGCGCTAGTGGTGTTTAAGGGTCTCCCTTGTTTGACCTAAAGGAATTTGACTAATTTTTACTTCCCAAAAATTTTTCGCGTAATTTGGTAATATTTTTCCTAGTAAAAATTTGACCAAATAAAAATATGTGTACTAAAATCATTCGAAATTCAAATTCAAATTCAAATTCAAAATAGTTTATTCATTTGGGTCACAATGTGACGCTTATGAACGTCAAAATAATAAATTTATAAAATAATTACTTAAAGACTCTACATTTACATTAACTCCACGTTCGCAAAGCAATAGGTAGAACCATGAGAAAGAACGGGCAATAAAACTCACGGTCACTCTTTTTCTTCGCCAGGTTTTGCATAATACACATAATTTACATTTTGTAAGGTGCTGCAACTGTTACACCTTCTATATCACTTGTATATATTTACTGTACATAATAATACTCAAGCATAATACTTTTGATGTTCATTTGGTTAGTCTCCTCAGAATAGACATGGTGAAACAGGAGCATCCACTTACATTATATATACCTGACAATGCAGGCAATCCGCGAAAGTGATCAGACCCATGATGGAAGTGATGCAGTTAAATATTAAAATCTAATACCAGCCCGCAAGACCGTCATCGACCAGTCATCGCAAGTAGCACCCGTTCACGAGTATGACGCTTGTGCCAGCCATCATCCCTCTCGCCATATTAGAGGGACAGGGATGACCCGACACACGACGCCACCACAAGAAATGACATTTTAGTGAGCATGACGATAACGGTATACGAACCGGCAGTAAGAAACAATCTATTGGTATACTGACCATGACCGCCAATTACCTCCATTTTCCAGATCGTTATTATGAACATAAATCAGTGGACCGCGTGAAGGAATGCAAATGTAGAAAGAATTTTGTGAAGGTGACAAGTGAACAACGATATGATCAGGAATAAATAATGTTAAACTACATTCAACAAATCGTAATAATATCCAAATCCTGCAAAAATCATGTGTTCACGAGGCACCTCCACTTAACATGTTACTAATTAAGAAGAGAGT
This sequence comes from Euclidia mi, assembly GCA_944739405.2. Classification (NCBI taxonomy): domain Eukaryota; kingdom Metazoa; phylum Arthropoda; class Insecta; order Lepidoptera; family Erebidae; genus Euclidia; species Euclidia mi. The sequence continues at coordinate 52,146,653 of OX123198.2, read as the reverse complement.
ATTTTACACAGTCATAAAAATAACAATAATGGTGAATTTAAAAAAAAGCAACTAGACCCATGATGTCTTGTCATCTAGAAATTCTTTAATAGTGTAATAACCCCTTTTTAAAAGAAAATTCCTAGTAGTGGTTTTAAATTTGTGCAGAGGTAAATTCATTATTTCCAGAGGTAATTTGTTGAAGAATTGTATACCGAGTCCCGCAAATGAATTATGAACTTTATGTAGACGGTAGTTAGTGCCCACTAGTTTATGCTTATTCCTTGTGTTCACTTTGTGCACGTCACTATTTTTACGGTAAAGAGTTAAGTTTTTCTTAACGTACATTAAATTAGAAAATATATACTGCGATGCAACTGTAAATATTTCTACTTCTTTAAATTTATCTCGTAAAGAATCTCTAGCACCTAACTTATATATTGCACGTATGGCCCTCTTTTGAATAACAAAAATTGTCTGAATATCGGCCGCCGTACCCCATAATAGTATCCCGTAAGACATTACACTGTGAAAGTAACTAAAGTAAACTAGTCTAGCAGTATCTACGTCTGTGAATTGGCGAACTTTCCTAACTGCAAATGCTGCAGAACTAAGTTTGACTGCCAGACAGGATATTTGGGCACCCCACTGAAGCTTACAATTTAAAGTCAAACCTAAAAATACAGTTGAATAAACTAGGTTAATTGTTTCGTTATTTAAAATTATATTAGTAAGAACATTTTTGACATTCGGCAAAGTGAATTTCACACATTTTGTTTTGCCAGAGTTGAGTAGCAAATTATTTGTCGTGAACCAATGTAGTACTTGCGCAAGAGAATTATTTACGCTGTCAATGTTACTTGTATTACGATCAACTTTAAAAATAAGTGAAGTATCGTCAGCAAAAGAACGGACCAAGAATAGAGCCCTGTGGAACGCCCATTCCCACTGGCAAACCTTGAGACCTACTTCCACTAACATCTACATACTGAACTCTATCTCTAAGGTAACTGGCAACAAGATTGAGTGCGCTATCTCGAATACCATAATGGTTGAGTTTACGTAAAAGTGTATCATGTTCAACACAATCAAAAGCCTTTGACAAGTCGCAAAAAACACCAATGGCATCCTTCGAATTTTCCCAAGCGTTAAAGATGTGTTTTAATAGAGTTACACCGGCATCAACGGTGGAGCGACCCTTAGTGAAGCCATACTGCTCACTGTGCAATAAATTATTTGTGAGAAAGTGGCTCTCTAACTGATGCAAAATAACCTTTTCAAAAATTTTACTGATTGCAGGCAAGATAGAAATTGGCCGAAAGTTACTAGGGTCGCTCTTGGATCCTTTTTTGAAAAGTGGTTTCACCTTGCTGTGTTTCATTAAATCAGGAAATACCCCTTTATCCACGCATCTATTAAATATTGCAGCTAAATATGGAGCTATGCTAAAAATGATTTGGCGAACAAGACTAACTGAAATACCCCATAAGTCAATAGATTTCTTAATATTGATGGTCTTGAATGTCTTGAGGATGTCATTGGTGTCAATGTATTTAAAATTAAACAGCACATCACACTCATTCACATTGCCCCTAACTAACATCTCTGCTTTGCTTGGGCATGAGTCTAAACACTTGGTTGTTTTCACTGGTATGTTTATGAAGAAGTTGTTAAAAGCCTGAGCAACATCAATTTTCTTTGTAACTATTTCTCCATTACATTTTAATTCATAGCTATTATCTACTAACTTAGCTCGACCAGTCTCACTGTTAATAATGTTCCAAGTTGTTTTTATTTTGTTCTTGGATGCTTTAATTTTATTACTTATAAATATAGACTTAGCTGAAGCACATGCTCTCTTAAGGCGCTGTTATACCTCAGAAGCCGTGAAACTCCTAATTTTTCGTCGCGCATCTAGCCATAACGGTACATATTACAAACTAGCAAAAATTAGAGCTTAAAGTCAAAAGTCGGAACAAAAGACTTTTGAAATAATTTTTCATGTACGTAAAATAGAATTACGGTAAAAAAATCACAAAATCGAGGCAGAAAATAATCTTTCGTCTCACTGTTTGCAATATTTTGATCGTAAGCTGTCGTATTTTTTTTGATAATATTGTAGGAAATCTAATGAACTAAAGAATTACCCTATTTATTTTCATATTATACCTGTATATTTTGTAAAATTAAATAAAATCTGCCAAACGTCTATGATTTTGACGCTCGGTAGATCCCATCAATATCAAACGCTTCAGCAATTTAAACCTTATTAGCATAAGCGGTGTACTGAGTGTCAGTTGCTAGTTTACGCCCCGCCCAGACCTCATCATTCGGCTATGAGCCCTGTGAGAGATAGGTCATGTCGCTTGCGTCGCCGCTGCACGAAATTTTACGTAAATCTGTTTATTATTATAATACGCCGATTTGAGTTCGTAATTTCATGTTTTATGTTATAGACTGAATACTTTGAATCAAATAGGCTTTTCATGTAACTATGGGCACATATAATTAGGACCTAAGTTTATACTCTTGTTGCGTTTAATGTGTTATTGTTTCTGTGCTTATAAATATAAATATAATTAGAAGAATAAAATATGGACAATTAGAGAAATGAAGTTCTACGAAGGATTTGTACACGAAAGCGTCGTAATAAAATAGAAATTCATCCATGGCCAAGTGATTATGAAATATGTAAAATTTTTACACAAATTATTTTCATAAGAGTCTTTTATGACTAACTATGTTACTTTTATAGAGTTATATATTATCGATTATGCATAATATAATTATATAAATTATTCTCACAATACATAGCTGCCACAGTTTTCAATTTTTGATAGAGTAATAACATAAAATCGAATAATTTTATGTACCTATATTTCAAATTCATTAGCTTGTCAGAGCGCCTGGAGCGCTAAGATGCCGCCACGGCGAACAATAATGATGACAGCGCTAATATGGCGCTCCGCAATCCGCACACAAGCGGTAACGAATGTTGTATTATTGTGTTTTGAACATAAACCTTTTTAGGTACATCGGGTAAAACTTTGATTATTCATAAACTATTAGGTATGTCTCAGTACATCTAATATCTTTTTAATTTCTAAAATCAATCATTTATAAGTAAGAAGGTGATTTCTCTGTTTGCTATAAGTATAACACAAGATATAGTATTTTTTTAATAATAAAGTACGTAACTAATTATCATTATTGTAATTACAGTGAAGTTAAAGATAACAGTTCTGCAACGTCTTACACACATTTGACTTCAGTCATAGCTAACACGATCTGTTCAAGAGCTAGCCAAGAAATGCCAAACAATTTGTTTAACAAATTTGACTCAAATTCCGTAGTGATAAGCAAAAATTACAAGAGGGATAGCAGTGAGTGGTTCGAATTGCGTAAGAATTGTTGGCAGATTGAAATGTTTGTATAGTGGTAAAAAGAAGAGATAACAGCAGTAAAGCCAACTTAGTAAAAATATTTTGTACAAATAAAATATTTGCAATGTAAAATCAGTTGCGCATGGAATCTAAAATGAGCAACTGGCTTTGCAACAACTGGCGAAGCAAGAAAATGTAACAATCGAGCCTTGTGGATTATTCGATTATTGGTGCCACGCCAGATGGATTAATAGGTCCAAACACGATTGTGGAAATTTAATGTTCTAAAGTTGCATATAAGAATGGCCTGGAGAATAGTATAAGAGCAAATAAAATACAAATATGGAAACATGATAAAAAAGTGAACTGACTAGTCTAAACAAATATTGTAATTGTTATTACCAAATTCAGGGGCAACGCCACGTTACACGCAAACAAAAGTGTTTATTTGCTGTGTGGAGTGGCGAAAGTATACCACTAAAATAGAAATTATAGAAAGAGATGATGTTTTCTGGGAGAAGCTTGTGGCGTTTTATATGAATTGGCAGTTGCCTGAAATTGTTGACTCTCGTCAAGCTCAAGGGATGGCATTGCGAGATCACGGAGAGGAAAATGTTTCATCAGTGCTTGAAATTTCTACAATACCAAGCCGTAAAAGGAAAGTAAATGAAACTGTGCCTCGTGAGCAACAGCAAATAATAAGTCTTATCACCTCACACACTGCCTTTAACATTCGATGAGAATAAAGAAAACCTGCCGGGTTGTAGCAGACAGCTAACTTTTGATGAGCTGTAAACTCTGTATTTCGTTAATAAATTATAAATGAAAATAAATAAATATGTTTTAATATTTATTTTCTTTGTAACAACACATATTTGAAGCGAAAGAATTTTTTTATATTTTTCCATACAAACATGTATGACGAGAGCTAACGAAAAAGCAGTAACTCAAATTCTAATTCTATAATTTTCTAAGCGACATAGCAGTATCTCATGAACAGAGGCGGCTCGTGAAAGATTATATTGGGTGTTCACTAAAAAAAAAAACTGCTTACCATTAATTTTGTGAATGCTTTTACAATACTTATTAATAGTAAGACGTGCTAAATCATCGATACCTACTGCCACCGTCCACGCAGTATCAACTCCGGCGCCACTAAACAAAATACACGGAAAACAAAACAACTTCTTACTTCCTTCGCATTTTCGCAACCACATAACAAAAGCGTTTTATCATATTGGTCGTTTTTTCACAGTTTTTTATAAAATTTATGCTGTTATATTCCATATTAGTTACACAATTTAACTGTCTTTCTTAAACAAATACACACAATCACACATACAATGAACTATATTTTAAACACCAATCCTTTTCTAATTACCAACGCACTCGCAGAGAAATGTTTTGCTTATGTTTACATTCAAATGATACCGGCAAAACACTATTAAAAAAAAACGGCGCACACGTTTTAATTTTTCTTCGTGACAAATGGTCATATCATTTAGTCGGGTAATATATTCGCGCATGCGCACCTCGTCAAGCTAGCCAGGAGCGGCGCTCCGTATTTGCCTTATTTCTCATACAAATCTTTTGTCTCACGCGCCCAGCGCATAGAACGCTCTCTCTTTCGCACTCATTACATTTCAGTATTAAGCGTTGTACTAAGCTTTCGTCAACGAAGAGCGCTGCTATGAGCGCTCCACTCTACAAAAATACCTATGTAGGTTTCAAGAGTGTTGACAAAATTATGAAAAACAGCTTAGTAGTCAAATACTTATTTGTGGTTATAGAAAAGAGAATAGGTGTGTATTAAAATATTGAGTATGTTTATAGAAAAACTTTATATGAGTTGTATACATATATTTTATAATTTTGGGAGTTCACTGCTCCAGCGCTCCTTTGAACGAGCCGCCACTGCTCATGAATAAGGTATATCCACATATATTTTTGATGTTTCATCTATTTTGAAAAATAATAATGGGTTGGGTTTCGAAACAAGTCGCCTGAATTTGAGGGTACTGGTAGTGTAGTGGGCTTAAGGGAGTTCGTTTTAATCACCTAATAGTAATTTTGCCTGCTGAAGTTGCGTCTAAATATTTTTAAACAATTTCCAAAATTTCATTAATACTTCGGCAATTATGCAAAACGGAACGTAGTTTTAATACTTTAGTACAGTTTTACAAATGTCTATTTTATGTTTTATGTGAAAAACGTGAAACGAAACGCAAAACTGCCATCTTGGAATGATCATATTGACAGCTAATGTCAAATTTGTGCGTCATTGCTTTCGAGTGCCTAGGTTAGGTGCGACTGTAATAAGTAACTAAATAGGTTATGTTAGGTTCTCTTTTGACCTTTAATCCGAAAATAGGAGCCCTTCGCAGGGCTCCGTCAACCTTAGTTTACTAAACTAGTGTGATGAATGTGGAAGTTGGCAGTGCCATGACACCGATGTTTGGAGATTTTTTTTTCAGATGAAACCAAGTATTTCCGGCAAGTGAAAATGGTGAGGGGGGTTTCAAGACCTCCCCTCCTCTCTCTCCAATCACTCACAACCCCTAAAAACGGCGACGTATTTCGAAACCTTTACCATAATAATTATACCTATAATAACAATATCTATGGATGTTCCATAGATAAATAAAATAAATCAACTTTTACTAAACTTCAATTATCTCGCAACTCGCTTTAGTTGAGATACGGCTTTTGCGCTGAGTAGAGCAGTATTGTGTTTTTTAGGGTACCGTAGCCAAAAATTGTAAAAACGGAACCCTTATAGATTCGCAATGTCTGTCTGTCTGTCCACCCGTATGTCGCAGCAAATTTATTACAAAACAGATTTGAAAACTGACAGGAATGGAATTAGATGTAGGTATTCTATGAACTGCTTCACTATTTTTATACAAAAACAAAACAAACATAATAATGGCCTCTCCATACATGGAACTGACTTAATTATTTTGAACATCTTACGGCACGTAGGTATTTACCTACTTTCGTCAACTATTAATACCTATAACGTCTAATGTAAACCAGTTTTGCTCATGGCTGCACTGAGAACAAAAATTGCGCTATGCCTTTATTGTACAAACAGATTGATGTATGTAATATAAATTTTAATATCAATATCTCAATTCAATATGCTAAAACGTTTTGCTTGCGATTTTGAAATATTGGAATACGGATGTCGCCAGAATACGGCCGCACACGACGAGAATGAAGGGGGGCGCCCCGCAGTAGACGGAGCTAAGCTCCCTTCACCTCCCCTGCTTCACCCCCTCATTTACCAAAACAGTCGCTTAGCACAGCGCCTTAAAAACTTTTGAGTAATTTCTTATATATTCAATAAATGAAGGATTAAAATTGTATTGCTTCATACCATACAGATCATAAAACCTAGATCTACTTTTGTATATTCCTACTGTTGCCCAATCACAACATTTAACTTTAGAGCTCTTGGCAAATGTCTTCTGCTTAAAAATTTTACTGTACTCATTTTTAATAACATCAAATAACCACTTATATAATTCATCTGGATCATCGTGAGTTAAGTCAATGCTGGCGATCTTAGCAGCAACATCATCACTAAAGCGATTAAGGCGAGCAGAGGTCATAGGCCTACATGTGATTTTTTGTACTGTAGGGGTTGTATTAGTTGGAATTACAACCTTTTGTCCACAGTGATCCGATGTCAAGTCACTCAAAACAGCTTTACTTAAGTACAAACAATTGCAAAAAATATTATCTAAGCATGTAGAAGAATGTGAGGTAGTTCTGGTTGGTTCAGAAAATAAAACATTCAAATTAAATGACATAAATAAACTAACTAACCTAGTACAAGTTGGTGATTGTTCTAACAAGTTAACATTAAAATCACCACATACGATTATTGACTTCCTGCTGGAACTTAAGTGTTTTAAGACGTCCTCCATGATGCCTTAAAATTGGCTAAAGTCACTTTGCGGTGGTCGGTATACACAGACTATGACGTGTTGCTCAAGTTCAACACAAGATATCTCAGCGGTGCGCTCGATAGAAAGTTCGGCTATGTCCTTTCGTTCTTTACATTTAATACTATTACAAACATATATGAGAGAGCCACCACGAATAGCGTTCTTTCTTACGAATGCACTAATCACTGTTTAAAATTCATTATTGAATATTAATTGGTCACCTCTTAACCAATGTTCCGTAATGCATAATACATGCAACTTATGTTTCTTTAAAAATAAATCTATCTCTAATTCTTTGCTAGATAGGCCTTGTATGTTTTGATGAGCTAAGTTTAAAACACATGAATGCCTATCTGTTGTCTCATCTAGTAGTTTAAACTAATAGATTTGTCAATACTACTATTGGTATAACTATTATCTACCAAATTCCTATTATCCTACCTAGTAGTACTGCGTTCACTATGTAAATTAAATGCTAATAATTTAGCAAGTTGTCGCCTATATATAAAAGAGAGATACATAGTATCTTTTGTTAAAAAGAAATTACTAATAAAAATATTAGAGTCAATAAATAAAATATGGTCACTATGACTACAAGTGCTATTATATAATAATAGATTCAATTTACCTATCTGGTTATTTTCTTTATAAGATAAGTTATTGGAATATGGTAATGCACAGACAATAAAGTTGCACCCCACTTTAGAACTTTGTTCTATCATAATATCTGATAAAGCTAATATTTCTTTCTTGGTAACTAGTAGGCTATCCCCATATAAAATTATAACTGTAGAATGTTTATTTAGTCTAGCATACTTTAATTTATTAATTAACATAGACATTCCTTGTCCTGGTGAACAAATATTTTGTATTGACCGATCAGTATAACTATTAATCAGGCTACCCATACCAATTCCTAATTGGTCAGAAAAAATTAAAACATTGTTATCTAAAACCTTATTATTTTCATTATGTAACAATGTGTCAGAACCATGATATGTTTTCGAAGGATATTCTTGAAAGTCACTATATAACTTGGTTGTACAATTAGGTGAAGCCTCTAACTTATGATTTGAACAATTTAAACAGTTACCGTTGTTGGTCATAGAGAGCAGTTGTTTTAGATTTTCTCTACCAACTCTGCTAATTTCATCATATTTCAATATATATTCCTGTGTTTCACTTTGATGATCTATTATCAATTTGTTGAGCTGTGCATTTAATGATGTGATTTGTGTTTGCAGCTCACATGTGTGTTGTTCATATTGTAATCGGCTACAGGCTAATTGCTCACTACTATCCTTAAGCTTAGAAACTAATAACTCACTCTCTTTAACTAAATCATGGAAATAGGTATTGCAAACCATTGCAATACCTTTTTTATACCAATAAAAAAGGTTGCTAAAAGGACAATGGGCAAAAATGTATGGAACGTGGTACCCGCTCCAATAGTCGTCATTGATATATCATTGAAAAGACATTTTGATGCAGTAAAACGTTCACCATGGCGCTTGTCCATATTCACATTTGGGAAGCAGTAATCACACTAAGTTTTATAAATCAGAATTTACTACAAACTATTTATAATAATATTACTAAAATAAAACTGGAATTTGTTTATTTATTTATTTTAAACTCACGCCTGTATCCCCAAAGTAGGCAGAGGTGTAATTTTACACCCACATTTCGCCATGAATTTTTAGGTCCCACGTAATAGGGGGTGAGCCTATTGCCGTTACCGGGCACATCACCAGACTCCGTGCTGCTACTGAGAATTCAGAAAAACCCAGTAACACTTTTGCGCGACCCGGGAATCGAACCCGGGATCTCCGATCAGCAGTCGCATACGCTATCCACTGGACCACGGAGGCAGTCAAAGCTGGAATAAGATAGAATTAGACGCTGATATAACACACTTAGGATTCTAATAATAAAAGTAGATAAAATAATAAAAGTAGAAATAAAATAATAAAGGTAGTAAGAAAACAAGCGTTCTTCAAATAAAAATCATATAATTTAGTTATTTTTTATATTTTAGTTTATAATAGTGAGTAAGATCTAAAACATTATATATCGGTATCAACTATAACAGCATTGAGGAAAGATGCCGGAGCAGTAACTCCCGTATGCCTCGCATACCCCAGGTACCATACGATGGACACTATATGTGCACAAGTTCCCATCGTACGTCGCCCGGTTAAATATGTGCAATACTGTTGGACAAGATTATTTGCACTATTGATTAATATATAACATAAATATGTTTTTATACGGACATGTCGCGACTGGATTCGTCCACGCAAAAGCCAGGCATCTTCGTGTGTGCCATAGTCTGGCAGATCTTCAAGTGCTCCCCCTCTGTAGGTTTCAATTATATACAAACCATTAGATAAATGCTCGGCACAACACAGTTAGATCTTGCCAGCTTGAGTTGGTATGTACCTAGCGCTAGTAGAATTATATCCTCCTCCGTGACTGAAGGGAAGTTTTCTATCCGGCTCGCTTCCATCCTTTGAAAATCTACTCTTCTGTGATTAAGCCGTTTTCTATCTACATACATATGTAGAAGATTCGGGGTATCTATTTTTTGCCTTATGGTATTGACGAATTCGTCTGCGTGTACGCTATCCACGATGGGTTGGTCGACTAGCATAGGTCAACGTTAATAATATCGGGTATTAAGTCCAGTAGAAGCGCAGGGGTCAGTAATTAATAAAAGCGAGTTATGAAAGCACAAAAGAAACTCAAACAGCAGCTAAACGTTGTCATGAGCGCAAAACGAACTAGCGACTGACGCGGAGACCGACGCGACGCCTGCCGCGCTGCTCCTGCGCACACCTCGCGCTCGGGAGCAGCGGAGCTCGAGTTGAGTTAAAAGGAGGGGTGCATGGCAAAGTCTTACGTAAGACTTTGCCATTCATCCCTCCTCTTCCATTTAAAGAGTTATTAATAGAAAACATGAACGAAAATGCAGGAAATATTACCTTGGTACTCATTTTCTTACATAGTCTCACCTGATTCTGCAACTTATACTGACGCAGGTACCTTATTTGCGATCCAAAAACTGTTTTTCTTTTTTCCATTTCTCACTATACTGTTGTTACTACTGCATTGGAGTTGCAAATAAAAACAATTTCATTTCATTTCAATTACACAATATATAACGTTCTTCTCCCCTTCAATTGAGCATCGTTCTGCTATCAGTACGCGACCCACATTGTATGTAATGCCAACAAATGCTCATAATTTACGGCCGATTTAATACCACTCGCCCTTTTGACTTTTTAAATTTGCCACTATGCAGAGCCACGCTTTTGGCAACAAAAGAATATAATGAAATTAATATCAACTCTCGTTTTGTTAGTGAGACTTTATGTGTTGCGATACGATTGTGCGAAGCTAACTGAAAATCCACGATTTATAAGTTCTTTAGGCCTCCCGAAAGCGTAGCTTTTGGCGTGATTTTCAGCTCAGGGTTTGTAATTTATCGGAACGATTTCTAACAAGCACATTATAAACGTGTGGAAGTGTACATGTTTGTAATACTCACTGTTATAAATATTGCTGGTTGATTTGAAACCATCACTCCAATCTATACTTTAAACTAAAACGTTTCTCTACTTGATCTATATTTTGTTTCATGAAATGTATGTCATAATCCTAGTTTTATTCTAATTATTAAACCGTATCAACATTTTTTTTAAATACGGGTAAAATATTGTGCTTTTTTTGTTTTATATTGCTACTTGAATGAATGCGTACCTATTTTGGACACCAATTATTTTTCGAACCGCTTTGTTTTTCTTTTAAGCCTTATATTTCTTTAACAATCGTAACAGTTATTACCTTTTACATCCGACTAAGCACTACACTTGGGTGTAGTAAGAACAAGCCTAAAAACTAAAAGGTTACCCGAAACATTTCTGAACAAAAAGAAATTCTGAAATTTGATCTCTTTTGAACTCTTTTATTATTATTATTTGTTTATTTTCCTATTTTTCTCAGCTCTTGGCTGGTATAATCTACATTTACGGGTGGGCACCAAGAAAATGCAGAGTGTGTATCTATATTATGTTGTGGATGTGGTTTCAGGTGTGCCGTTTTCGTCTAGTGACATGAATTTCCGAACAATTCTGCAGGTATTCAATATGGCGGCTTTCTGGAGGTTTATATAAAGGCTTTCTTTGAGGTCAATTAATTTGAGGCTATGATGGAGGTATTTCGGGATGACACCACTCGTAGAGATTACGATAGGGACGATATAAACTTTACTCTGTCGCCAAATTCGAGTTACTTCTTCTTTTAATTCTGAATATTTGCTTATCTTTTCACTAATAGTTTTTTGTAAATTGTGTGTATTGGGAACAGAAATATTTATGAGATATGTAGTTTTATTATGTTTGTCAACTATTGTTATGTCAGGTCTATTAAAATGAATAGTTTTGTCTGTTAGGATGGCGCGGTCAATGTACAGCTTATGAGTAATGTTTTCAAGGATAGTTTGTGGTATGTATTTATAATACGGTGTGGTAGTGTCTTGGATGAGATTATGCTTTAGTGCTAAATTTTTATGAATGATATTTTCTAATTGGTTATGTCGGTGTGTGTAGTCGGTCTGTGTGAGGGTAGTACAAGCTCCGGTTATGTGTTGGATGGTTTCGGGTTGAGTATGGCACTTACGACATTTGTCATTTGTAACGGTAGGGTCTTTTATTATAAATTTTGTATAGTTTTTGGTGTTTATGATCTGATCTTGGATGGCTATTATGAAATTTTCTGTTTCTGGAAACAAGTTACCTACCTTTAACCATTTATTTGAAGCTACTGGATCTATATGAGTCTTTTCCAAGTCATGTGGATGTCGGCCGTGAAGTATTATATGTTTCCAGTTATCTATTTTCAGTGTCTGCGCATCGCTAGTGCTCGCAATTTGGGTATTAATTGGTTCGTTTAGGTTGAGTGGAGTGTAGTTCAAATCATTTTGGGCGATAGCTTTATGAATGTGGCTTGTACTTGTTTTTGTGAGGAAAAATGATTTCAGATTGTATACTTGTTTCTTCCAGAGGTGGTTGATATCTATAAAACCTCGGCCTCCATTCTGTCTTTTGATAGTTAATCTTTCTACAGCAGATTTTGGATGCAAATTATTGTATTTTGTTAACGTGGTTCGTGTTTTTCGTTCTATTTGTTCTATGTCTGTTTTAGTCCATTTAATTACGCCGAATGAGTAGGTAAATATTGGAACGGCGTAAGTGTTAAGCGCTTATATAAGGTGTTTCCCGGTGAGTTGTGTTTTGCATATGGCATTTATTCTTATTTGGTATTCCGTTGTTAGTGATTGTTTTATTGTGGTGTGGTCTAACCCTTTCAATTGTTTATAACCTAAATATTTATAAAGATCAGTCGGTTCCATCGCTGTAATTGTGTTAGTATCATCAATTGCATAGTCATCGCCTCGTATCTTGCCTCTTATTATATGAAGTGTCTTACATTTATCTAAGCCGAATTCCATATTTATATCTCTACTAAATTCTGATGTTTTTGCTAAAAGTATTTTCATGTCTTTTTCTGATCTTCCATATAATTTAATATCGTCCATATATATAAGGTGTGATATAACTGTTTCTTCTGTTTGATATTTAATGCTATATCTGGCTTGACATCGATGCAGTAAGTGTGAAAGTGGGTTTAAAGCTAAACAAAACCATAAAGGACTTAAGGAATAACCTTGGTAAATGCCTGTCTTAATTGATATTTGGCGAGTTCTAATTAAAGTGTTGCGGGTAGTTAATTGTAAAGTTGTTTGCCAATGTGGTATAATGCTATGCATAAAACTAGTAATCATTGGATTTATTTTATATATTTGCAAAATTTGTAATAACCAAGAGTGGGGTATACCGTCAAATGCTTTCTTATAGTCGATATAATATGTACAATGTAAGTTTCTATTTTTGACTGTGGCATGTTTATGAATAATTGAATCTATAATGAGTTGTTCCTTGCATCCCATATGGCCCCGTCTGCATCCCTTTTGCTCTTCTGCTATAATGTGGTTCATTTCAATATGTGTTCTTATTCTATGAGCTATTTTTGATGTTAACATTTTGTATATTGTAGGTAAATATGTAATGGGCCTGTATTGACACGGTTGTGATGAGTGTTTGCCTTTTGGTAGCATATAAGTTATACCGGTAGTCATAAATTCAGGTAATTTCTGTCTATCTAATATTATAAGTGTAAAATTTTTGGCGATGGATTTGTGTAACGTTGTAAGTTTTTTAAACCAGTAATTGTGGACCTTATCTATCCCAGGTGATTTCCAGGTATGTAGTTTGCTTGCAATTTAATTTATGTCGGTTTCTGTTATTTCCTCAAATTCCATCTCATCTATTGTATTCCATTTGTTTTTTTTCTTGTATAATCCAATCAGCTCTATTGTTATGTTCAACCTGTTTCTCCCAAATTCCTGCCCAAAAATCTTCAAGTTGCGTTTTCGACGGTAGTGTTGTATTATCTGTCATTGATTCATCTAATTGTGGATTGCTTAAGTTTCGGTAGAAATTTTTTTCATTTGAGGTAAATAAAATATTATTATTTCGTCTTTGTTGAGCCTTCTTATATCTTCTGAGTCTATGGACTTTTATTGCTAATTTTTGTTTTAGGGTATCTTAATATTCTTCTGGTTTTCTATTGTCATTTTGATGCCTTGTGTGAGTATTCCTTGTTTTAAAAATTTGTTCAACCCTTTTCATTACTTTCCTCGATCTATTGTTATTAATATATTGCGTGAGTCTACCACAATCAGCTGTAAGTTTTTCCATGTCCTTTTCTAGTCTAAGTTGCCATGCAGGTTTATTTTGGTCTGTCGTTTTTACATTTCTAGAATAGTCGGTTATTATATAATTAAGTTCTTCAGATATAACAAAGGCTGTGCAATATATTTAGGTGTGTAAGTCTACTAATACTGTATCTTCTGTGAAAAATTGATTTAATATATTATTATTGAATAAGCTTGTTAGTAAAGTGAGTTTATGACTGTGTCTTAATTTGGTAGTTTTGGACGAATGCACGGATCCAGTCCAGAGTACAGTGTGAGTATTGTTCTAAGCTTTTCATGTAGTTCTTGAATATGTATTTCTTGAATGTTGTTGCAGTCTACTATTGTTTCTATGTCATTCTCTAGCGTTAATGTAAATGTTTCAGGCTGATTCGAAGCGTGAGATGTTTGTGTGTGTGTTGGGAATGAATGAGTTTGTGAACTAGACCGAGTGCCGTATGTTAATTGAGTTTCAGTTTGTGATTCTGGGTGTTGAGTATTTAACATTGGATTACTCGTTTGTGTCGTATAATTTTCATCAATATTGTCATCTTTCTCATGTTGTAACTGTATTCTAACTATTTCTTTTAATTGGTTTAGAGTATCTTGTGTCAGTGATTTGTTTCGTATAATTGTTCTTCTCTGATCGGCGACTCGTTGTTCGGTCACATTGACGTCGGGGTACTGTTTTGAAAAAAGTTCGTGAAGTTTTTTCCTATATGTGGTCATATCTGTTTCTACTTTAGTAATTAAGAAGTAGGTTCGCATGATGAATATATTTACTTCTTTGCTTCAAGTCATGCATTTCCTAGGTTTTCCAGCCTTAGTGGACGAAGGTAAAAAGGTATTTGTAACAGCTAAAGTTGGTGTGGGCGCTCCACGTGAATCATGATCCACGGAAGACACCGGAGTCGGTATGTATGAAGTTGTGGATGGACTGTAAGGTTCTGGTATTGAGACTGATGAGTTTAAACTAATGTTATCGTCTGTGTTGTTGGCTGTAGTATCTTCGGGTGACCCGGAGGGAGCCCGCCTAATCAACTCCTCTCCGCTGACGGTTCGTAAGCTGAGACACCCAGCGTCAGCTCCAGGTGTGCCCCAGCGATTGCCCCCGGGAAGCGATCCTATACGATTACTTCTTAATCTCATCTCCATAAAAATGGGTTTCCAGAGCCATGTTAGCCGCGCCAGTAGCATAAAATCGCGTGTCCGCCCCCCACGTGAGTCAGATGGTCGACTCGCACGTATGCACTATGGTTCGTCTAGAACAAGCTAGCTAGACAAAAACAACTCTTAAATTCCTGGAAGTTAATTACTATTACGAACTCATTACCCCTATACATTGAGGATTACACCTATTAATTATCAATACTACCCTCATTAAGAGCGTCATTAAGGTATGTTTATAAGATGTTGACTATTTAAAGGGCATTCATTTGCATTTTTACATCATATTTGATAGCATTGTTTATGTCACTAAAAGAAATTTGTGAAAGTGTTTTTGTGATGGATTGTATACGTAAGGGTAAGTAGTTATATTTTATTTCATTTTCAACATGGGAACTTCATTCTTTAGTCTTATAAAATGAAATGTTTGAATTTTCACCCACTTTTTTACTCATTTTTTCAAATTCATCGGTCAAATAATAACATGTCCCCACTTGTCCCCACCGTAGAACCTATCATATACGATTTTCATAAGTGTCTAGTAGTTATACGTAACAAAATTCATTGCGATATATTTGCACAACTAATTTTTATTTATTTTTTTCTTTCAACAGTTTTTACCGTCTCAAGAATGGATTTTTTCGAAGAATGGCTGAAACACCCGAAGGAAACGCGGAATGAGGAGCTCTTTCGGTTTATATCTTTGAGATATAATTTTGATGGTGTTACGGAGCAGTCTCTGCGAGATATTAAAGTACTAATCTCAAGATATTCAACGAAATTTGCTGAAAAGTGGAGCAGCTGTGGAAGAAATCGAGAGCGATTCCTACAAAAGTATTCGACGTGGCTGGAGGGTCTTGACATATCTTTCGATGTGTCCGTTTATTTATCTCTGCCAACTACATCTGGAGAACCGGGACCCGGAAGACCTACTAAAGATTTTGAACATTCTAGTCTCAAAACGAAGAGACGACGTGTAGACGATCTATTACAGTCCAGAAGTGCTAGTGAATTAATTTACGCCGCTGAAGTGTCAGCTCGAATCTCGGGTCAGAGAAGTGTAGCACGTCAAATTAAAGATGTGACTAGTGATCTTTCAATAACCAAGACCACGAGTGAAGAAAGTGCCCCCAGGAGTTTAACAAGTGAGGAAGCTTTAGCGTACTACGTTGATAGTAAATCAAGTAGCCATAGCTATAAGCAGACTCGGAAGTGGAGTATTAAAGCTGGACATAAGGTGTTTCCGTCAATGTACAGTGTTAGAAAGGCTAAAATAGCCTGCTACCCGTCAGGTGAACAAATTACAGTCAATGAAACGCATGCTGAAATCAAAGTTCAGGCAATTCTTGATAAGACTGCCGAACGTTTAGTTTCAGCACAACAAGAAGTTGTTCATAGTCTGTTACCTTGCACGTCATTCACATTAATCAGTAAATGGGGTTGTGATGGAAGTTCCGGTCATAGTATGTACAAACAAAAATTCACTAATTGTGACGATAGTGACGAGTTTTTATTTGTATTTTCTTTCGTTCCTCTTCAATTGAAAGATGAAAGTGGTAATATTGTGTGGCAGAATCCTCGGCCCTGTTCTACAATGTATTGTCGGCCAATAAAGTTTATCTTTTCTAAGGAAACGAAAGATTTTACGATTTCGGAAACCAATAAGGTTTTAGAAGAGATAAACGCTTTATTGCCGACAACCTGCAAGGTGATGGAGACCGAAGTATCTGTCACACATGTTATGCTTTTAACAATGATTGACGGAAAAGTTTGCAATGCTCTGACCGAAACTTCTTCCTCACAAAAATGTTTTATTTGTGGGGCAACTCCAACAATGATGAATGATCTGTCAAAAGAGTTTGCTGCGGACAAAGATAATCTTGGTTTTGGTTTGTCTACGTTGCACGCTTGGATAAGGTGCTTTGAATGCTTGCTTCACATTAGCTATCGACTAAATATAAAAAAATGGCAGTTAAGAACAGCCGAAGACAAAGCTAGTGTGAAACAACGTTCAGATGACATTAAAAAACGATTTAAAAGCGAAATGGGCTTGATTGTAGACAAACCAAAACCAGGGTTCGGTAACACTAATGACGGGAACACCGCGCGAAGATTTTTTGGAAATCCCGAGGCTAGTGCCGATATTACAGGGTTAGATGTTTCACTAATACAAAAATTTGGCATACTACTTCGCACTTTATCATCGGGATATGATATAAATATTGAAAAATTCGTTAACTTAGCTCAAGAAACTAGACAACTTTATGTAAATCTCTATTCATGGTATTACATGCCCGCTACTGTCCACAAAATACTTTTGCACAGTGGCAAAGTAATTAGATCGTCCCTTCTACCTATAGGCCAGCTTTCCGAGGAAGCACAGGAAGCTCGGAATAAGGACTGCAGAAGATTTCGTGAGCACAACACACGAAAGCGATCACGGGAGGCTACGAATAGAGATTTACTTAATATGTTATTGATAACATCTGACCCTGTAATAAACGGTTTACGAGAAGTTCCTCGGAAGAAAATAGGTACGCTTCCAACTGAAGTATTAGATTTAATTGTCCCACCTAGCTGTAAGGAACAAAATGTTAATATGATTTCTACTTTTCATAGTTCTGCCCCTCACGATCATGACTATTCAATGGATGATTCATCTGATGATAGTGATGATAATGAGTAATAGATTTAGTTCTTAGATATTTTATGCATCTGTTATTAGATTTTATAGCGACGTCGAGGGATAAATCACTTTATAAAATGTTCAAAAAATATATTATACACATATGCCCGATAAATGTTTTTTTTTTTCATGATACCAGCTCAAATGACAAACTGCCTTGAAAAAAGTACCAAAAACCTTATATCTTTGCTTATTAACCGCATCTAGACATAAAAATCAAATAAAATAATTTTGTCTAGCTAGCTTGTTCTAGACGAACCATAGTGGTATGGTTGGATTATAGGGGGCTTATTATTATTATTATTACTTTGTGTTTAATGATCTGAAAGTGAATATGTTCGTTATATAGAAAATTTGTAAGCGCCTGTTTTATTTTATTGTATCATAATATTTATATAAAGCTTAATTAAAAACCATGTAACACAAAAATAATTACTGAAATGAATGAGTTTCCTTGCACTGTTGACATTAAAATATTAAAGGTAAATAAACATTTAAATAATTTTTTATCTCTTATAAAACTATTTGCTCCATATACGCTTTGTTGCGTGAGTGTTGGTACAGGGCTGTTTAATGCAGCTCGCGGTGAAGTTAAAAACGGTTTTTATTTATAAAACGGTAACAATCATGGTAACAATCATGCATGGTGCGTTAGAGAGGAAAGGAATGAAAGTGAATGTAAGTAAAAAAAAAGTTATGGTTTTTGAAAAGGAGCAATGCGTTAATAGTTGTAATGTTTTGATCGATGGACAGCGAGTGGAACAAGTGAATGAGTTTGTTTACTTAGGTACGTTGTTTACAAGAGATGGTAAGAATGAAGAAGATATTGAAAGAAGAGTTAATGCAGGTAATAGTGTGAATGGAGCTCTGAAGGCGTTTATGAACAGCCAAAACGTGTCCAAAAAGGCGCATTTGGCTGTGCATAGAGGGGTGTTAGTGTAGGCACTAACACCCCTCTATGCACAGCCACACTACCATACATAAGGGTAGGCCCTTATGTATGGTAGTGAAAGTTGGGTATGGCAGAAGAGACTTGAAAGTAGAATAAATGCTGTAGAAATAAGAGCACTGAGAAGTATGTGTGGTGTGTCTTTGACCGACAGAGTAAAGAATTGTGTGATGCGAGAGTGGTGTGGGGTAAAAGAAGATGTAGTGACAAGCATCGAGAAAGGCATGTTAAGATGGTTTGGGCACATGGAGAGGATGGATGACGAAAGACTGACAAAGAAGATATATAAGGCAAGTGTGAATGGGACAGGACGAAGGGGAAGATCTAGGCGGACGTTCTCTGACCAGATTGGAGACATCCTAAAAAAAGGACAGGTCAGAAGTACCCTAAACAGAAGAGCATGCATGAGAAACTTGATGGGAGTGAATGAAGCAAGAGAGGTATGTCAGGATCGTTGCAAATGGCGTTCCGTAGTTTTTGCCTACCCCTCCGGGAAACAGGCGTGAGTCTATGTATGTAATATTTACTCCAGGTTTTAATGAAATTCCTATTATAATAATCTCCCTTAAAGCCTATGCATGCGACCGTCAACAGAGATTCGTTATAAATAAAAAAATATTACTCATTTAAAAATGGATATACTTGATGCATTTTATTATGTTTGATTGGGATATTATGTTTAAAGGTATTATTGATATCCATGAATTCAAGTCTGTTCAGACATTTATTCCTCAACCTTTACATTACATCCCCTCTTCAAAGCCGTAATGAAAAAAAATTGTTTCCTCCCCAGAGACTCTAAAAATCATGAATTTTCTCTTCTGTCGTCGACTGTACTAAATACATACACACACAGCTAT
Source organism: Euclidia mi (assembly GCA_944739405.2). NCBI lineage: Eukaryota > Metazoa > Arthropoda > Insecta > Lepidoptera > Erebidae > Euclidia > Euclidia mi. The sequence goes on along the minus strand of OX123198.2, from coordinate 52,126,859 downwards.
AGATATACAATAGGGTGAGGTACAGCACAACACATATTTGCATTTCGTTTTCTTTTGTAGGCAGTTGTCTGGTTTCATTTATGTTGTGTGGTACAAGGTATAAATTATTTATACAGCATTTTATTAGAGTACAGTACAATGTACCTTATTAATAAGTAGTGTCAGTTGACCGGCTATCTGTAAACATATATAAAATCCTTGCCAGATAACACTTAGTGATGAATAAATTGTTTGTCACGAGTCAGGGTGTCTTTTGTTTATTTGTGAACGTCGCGATACACAATAATTCCTAGTGGGAGTTTCAAGATAAAAGAAAAATGGATGATTAAGAAAATGGCAAGAAGTTAAATCAATCTCCTAGGTACCGCTGGTTTTCCCGTACGTTCGTCGATAATATACTAACGTTTATTAAATTATGTTTTGAATGCATTAAAAAGAATTAACCGTTTAAAATACCTAATAGCTTATACGCTAAAGCGCTTAGCTTATAACTGCTGAGCAAGCAATATACCCATGGTAAAGCTGAGCTATTCATTGGTGGATTTATTCGGTAATATATTCTTGCGACAGGTGCATCGTGCACAGACGCATTTTTTACCCTTCACTGACTAGCTCGATTTTCAATTTGAATATATTATGTGATGACTTTGATGAGAGAGGTTTAGGTGAAATTAAAGCGCATTGTCAATTGTCGGAATAAAATTTGTCATGATCATAAGGTTAATGTTTACCATCATATTGTAATGAGCTGAAGAGCTACTGATTATAAACGTTAACTTTAGCATAAAAATTCATAACATAAATATATAAGTTTTCAGTTTCCCGATCGTTGAAAACCAAGGATTGTTGGGAACACGTTCATTTTCCCGCATGAGCACAGCGTTTTTAATTAATAACATTATTAGGTTAGGTCTATAATATTCCCAAAAGGTTTACAATTGATGTAATCTAAAACAGTGCAGTTTTACACAAAAAAGAGTTCTATTAAAAGCTAAGTTGTTTGAAAGTGCTAGTCTAGCTGTTTAGAATACTGGCTAAAACTAAATAATTATATATCTAGACAAATACGTTTAATTACAAATCATTTTACGAAAAAAAAACATAATATAATAATAATACATCCATATACAAAAAGATAAACGGGATGTATCTGCCAAGCATATTGACATAATCTGGATCATATAAAATTGTAAAAGAATTTTTTTATATAGCCAGTATTCTCATAAAATTGTCAAAGAAGGCAGCGATAGCCTAGTGGAGATACCAACGGACTGCCATGCAGAGGGTATCGGGTTCGTATCCACGGCGCGCACCACTGACTTTTCGGAGTTATGTGCGTATTGAATTGTTAATTATCGCTTGTCTCTGCCTCGGAGAACACGTTAAGTCGTCGGTCCCGGCTGTCATGAAGATCTTTGACAGTCGTTATAGGGCGTCAGTACCTCTAAAAATAAACTGACACTAGTCTAAACCATGGAATATCGCTATCCCTTCGGGTTGTGGAGGTTAGATAGGCAGTCGCTCCGTGGAAAAGCTAATATTCCGCCATATCCGGTTAGACTAGAAAGCGGACCCCACGTTGAGACTGGGATAACGCTAGGAGGATGAGGAGGATGATATAAAATTGTCAAAGAATATTCTTAATACCTATGAATTCCATTCAATACTCGAAAATTCAGAGCATTTTATTAGATGCACTAACCCCTGCTTAGGCACTTCAAACCTTAATAGACATTTTAATGTTCTCTACGCCCCGTCCGAATATAAATCTTCAAGGGCTGACTTTTCAGTAGGGTTGGTCTAAAGTGTTATACGGTGTAGTAAGTTATTTATTAGACAGAGTTTCTTGTATGACGATTTATATATTTTTATGTGTGTGATTGACTGGTTTTAACGTTTACGTTCAGGGATTGTACAGAAAAGGACAGTTTAAGGGAATTGGTGCAGAAATGCAAATGACTGTATATTACTTATAGCAACAGCAGAAATGTGTATACTAGTCTTTTGCCGAAGTGTAATCTATAATGCCCACACCGAAAGAAAAATGGTCATGATAAAAATCATCAAATAGATGAAAGTAGTTTTTTGGGACAAAGAATATAATAGACATTTACTATTTATTCCTGCATTTTGGTTGATTACAGCAATTACACTACAACTCAAAATCTAATTCTAGATAATGCTGGCATTTCCTAGCTAAATTACCTCTATAAAAAAGAAAAAAAAATCAACAAAAGATTCTGTGGGATAGTATAGTTTGTTTGCTTTTGTTGAAACTGAATAGTGGTATGTCTATGAAAATGAATACCTTTTTTAAGCTATCAAAGTAAAGGCCCTAAACAACTGCTAGACTTGCAGTTGACTCCAAAAGTGTGTAGATCTCCCACAGAATATCCATAAATACTCTTCAAACAAATCAAACGTACCTTTCTTAAGGCACAGCTATCTCCTTAGCAGTTAAAACGTGTAACAATAGACAGTGAGTCAGTTGTCTCGGACAGTATCTATCCATAGCTGCGGGAGATGTTGCTACTGCGCCGTGATAATCATTATGAAACAACTTGTGGGTTTGTGACTTCAGTGACGGCGTGAACGCTTCGTTTGTTACACGATAAAATTAGGTAGATAATTGGCTAATTAGCTTGTGTGTGGTAGGGTTTGCAGATAAATTATATTACATATGTGCATCTAATAGTCATATCATTAGCAGTTATTTCACATTATATACACAACCTACGCGCTTAAAAATGGTTTGTCTTTTTGAGAGCAGTCTGTCTTTTTGATGTTTTCCTATTTTGTCACCAAAATATGAAACCAAAAGTTGCTTAAACTTGATACTTTTGTGATAAAACATAAAGTGATTAAGGCGAGGTTGCAGTACTTTTTAAGATTTTTGAACGTCTGAAAGTCCCATGAACTACGATATTTTTAATGAATAAAAATTAAAGTATAAAAGTTGAACATATATTCTAGTAAATCGTAAAGATAGAAACACGATTTGGAATTTTTGGATCGATAAAAAAAATTGTCAAACATGGCACTAAATCAGAATTTTAAACGTGTACTGCTTAGAGATTCCATAATGAATTTATATGAAAGTATTATCAATAGAAATAGCTCTTTATTTTAAAATAAATGGTAAAAACAGATTTCGTAATTTCGTTATCATTTTTCTCCAAGAAAAAAAATAGTCAAAATGTTGGCATTATATCGCTCGCCGGCCGTTCATCAGTGCCTGTCTAGGCGTGATTGAGGGCGGACGTACGTCGTTGATCCGCAAAATCCCCCTCCACCCCCGCATTTACGTTTTCGCAAAAGTACAAAGTAATTCGTATTCCAAACTCAATCGTTCAAACCATAGTTATACTAGTAAGAAACCGTAGACAGGTTACTGACAAGGTAACATGACGGAGCTTACGAGTGGCACGCATCGCGAAAAGCGTACGCACACTAATATAAATATGTCAAAACGACACACTAAGAATTAGATAAGAAGTGTAAGTGAGATAGCACATCTAATCGCAAGCGCGAAATAGAGATAAACATATACTCTCTGGACCGAAGCGCATTGTGACATCATGCTGACCGTTTCACAAACAATAATTTGACTCAGATGCGACATGATCACTTTGTCTTGTCTATCTTGAGTAAATTCAATTCGCCTCAAAGTAAATTTGATTAATTCATTTAAGGTAGGGAAATAAAAAGTCGATGTGATTTATTTATAACATTTATTAAAAAAGTACATTTCATTCAACGGAAACCTAAAACAGTACGTTAATATAAAACCTGTGCGCTGCGGACCCACCGTAGCCCTGGCAATACCCCTGGGGGTATGGTGGGTCTTTTAAAGCTTAACCGTACTCCTGGCTGAAATGCTCGTAGTGTTATACCAACGTGCTACGTGGACATTAAACTGAACAGTGTTATCTCTCGTATGATAATGACTTACTACTTACGTTTTTGTATTTTTAGACAAGCGAAGACAAGCGCTAGTACGATGATATAGTGCAACAAGGAGATAAATGAGAGAATAAGACGTTTAGGTATTACTGATAATGGTTATAATGTTTTGTATATTATAAGTATAATCTGTGGTACTGTTGAAGACCCATCATCATCATCATCCTTACGCTGTCGAATCATTCCCACTAGTTCTATTGAACAGTTCTATGATAGAACAAGTGATACTTTTTTTCCCACTAGTTCTATTAGCACAACTTGATGAGAAGAATAGAACTAATAGGAAACAGTTATAGGAAATTTACCACTAGTTCTATGTATGTTTCATAAGGGTAGTGTCACAACATCGCGCTCACAAATCCGAATAAATATGTATTTATAAAAATGTGTTAAACGAATGAACGTCTACAAAACAAATGAACGTCTACAAACAAATGACTACCAGAAAGTGATCAGCTATCGATAGTGATTGCAAAAAACAGGTGCATGCGATTTTCGACCTTATTGACAATTCATGACAAACTTTTCTTTTGTTTTTTCTCGCTTTCTGGCAATATTAGGGTAATAAAATTATAAATTCTGACTAATGTCAATTAGGTTGAAAATCGCATGCACCTGTTTTCTGCAATCACTATCGATAGCTGATCACTTTTTGTAAGTCATTTGTTTTGTAGACGTTCATTTGTTTTGTAGGCGTTCATTTGTTTTGTTGACGTTCATTTGTTTTACACATTAAACAAATGAACGTCTACAAAACATATTTATTCGGATATATGAGCGCGATGTCGTGACACTACGGATCATTCCCAGTAGTTCTATTGGATTCCCTTGTTAAAACATACATAGAACTAGACTGCGACATTTCCTATTACTTATCCCATTAGTTCTGTTCTCCTCATCAAGTTGTGCTAATAGAATAAGGACAGTTCTATCATAGAATTGTTCAATACTACTATACTGGGAATGATTCCACAAAATAGTAGAACTTGAAATAAACGAACTGAAATTAATAAACTAATTACACAACAATATTATCTGGGAGTACGGTTAAGCTTTGAAAGACCCACCATACCCCCAGGGGTACTGCCAGGGGTACGGTGGGTCGGCAGCGAAAACTGTGCAATACAATCTACTTAGTTGTTTAATACTAAAAGGAGAAAAACAAGAACATGTGATTCAGCCTCAAATCACTTTTATAACTTGACAAAAACACACATCAGTATTTTATTATTACGAATGTCCCATTTGGATACTTTGTTTTTTAGTCTTTGAACACGCACAATACTGCTTCTCTTTTACACTCGCTAAATGCCAATTTTTTATTCACTCTATAATTTGTTGTGAATTTATTATAAATTGAAAATAAAACGTTGTAATATTGTAATACTCATGAATGAGAAGTGATTCCATAACTTTTAGTCATTTTCCTACTATAGTTTAACTACTTTAGCAAAATCTCATTACACACGACGGCATTTTCAAATGTAACGTACACACACGCGAGTAAAAGAGCGAGCGCTTCCGACCGCAGCGCGTACGCGACTAAAGCCAAATGAGACATTTAGAAAAATGGCACACGCACACACGAAACCCCCCTCCCCCCCCCCCCGCTCACTCGCTGACGCCACCGCCGTGTTTTTGTTTTTGCGGGGGGTGAGGTCGAGCTACGCACTGTACTGCAACCTCGCCTTAAGGTGTTGACGTCATTCTTTTTATGCATGCGTATTCTAGATAAACATCAAGAATTAACGAAGAGTCAGAATAAAATCTGTTTCCTGTGGTGAAAGGCAGGAGAAGTAGATATATTATTTGTGTCAGAATTTATACAACAATACTCTATCAGTTTTTCATGTGTTTTTCTAAACGCAACTTGCTTGCCTTATAGTATATAGTCATATAAGACTTAGTACACCTGATAAGGTACACTCTTAAAACAGAAAATGTTTACAAACACTTTTTACTCTATGTATCTCTATGCAGGTAACGGTAGTTTACACAAAAAATAAGTTTTTTTCTTTTTATTTCACTAACGCTGACTGTATGTTAATGTTTTAAGCGATTCAAGACGCAATTGCAGGTATCTTTGGCAGCGACAGGCGTTGTCTCAGTACAATATGTGATTAATAATTAATCCATCACAATAACGCAACTGTATATACATAAATCTATTAGGCATAGGTAGCAGAACTTCCTATTACGGATTACTATTAAGAGTTTGAGATCGAATATTTTGTCAATAATACTTATATAGGTATAATTTGTTTTTTGTTTTGTACTTTGCAAACATTTAATCAACGAAGACAAGGGACACCCCGACTCGAACTAAACAATTTGTGGATAATACACAGTTTTGTCCCACAATAGAACCCATGACACCGCAGAGCTTAAACTACTGAAGCTAGAAACACGTGACAGTGGGTGATTTTTGCGACTACCTAACCACTAAAAAACGATTTATCAATATTTGGCCTCTAAGGGTGGTACAACCGAGGTCACAGGTTTATTTGAAAATTCGCTAAGCTTTTATAAAAATAAGGGAATCTGCTAGATCTGTATTCATGACGTAACTATAACATTACAACAAACGAATACTTCTGATGCAAAGAAGGCTGCTTTGGAAATATCATTGTTTCTCAGAATATCGGCGTTTCATAAACTATTATTTGACGCCGAAACATGAAACAATGTAACTAAGGATACTAATCCTTACCTACATTAGTTTGTTTCGTGTATAAGAGTGCTACAACAGCAAATGCCATATATATTGACCTCTCATTCTATCTCTTTCTCCTTCATCTTTACTCATTTATAATGTCAGCGGAAACTACGGCTCTTATACTGGAAGGGTCTCTAAGCATTACAGACATTGCGTTTGTAATGCTTAGAGACCCTTCCAGTATTGCGTCTGTAATGCTTAGAGACGCTTCCAGTAAAAAACAGTCAAAATTAATTAGCTGCCTAGCAAGCAGGCGAGAATAACGTAACGAATTCAATACTATTGTATTTATCATCATTTGATTACCTTTGTTTTTAATCAGTAACAATACCGGCTACAGGCCTCTCCTCATTATCAAAAGGGTAGGCCATGGTCCACCACGCTGGCAAGGTGCCGGTTGGACGACTTTTACTTGTGTTTCATGTACGTTATGGAGAATTCTCAGACTTGCAGGTTTCGTCACAATCAGGCATCTATAGAAAATCTTAAATTGTTTGCATATTTTTTGCATAAAAAGTAACAAAATATTCACCTAATATTTTGTTCACCAGACCACATATTATTATTCAACAACTTTTATTCAAATCAAGAACCTAATTGTGCAAAACTTTTAACAATAATCGCATTAAAACATTGCTATTAAATCTTCAGAACACTGAATTTCATTCATCAATATGCAAAACAAGTTTTCATCAATCAGTAGCACGTTAAATAAAACATGATGAATGAACGTCACACACAGAATGTTCACATAAATGCACGTTATATACAACATGTTTCAAACGTACCAGTGTTCGTGACGTGGAGATTATGACGCGCATTGTGGCGTGACAAAAATCAGAGATCATATCGTGTGAATACAAATCTTTGTTGTTAACAAAAATAAATGTTTCTTGGAATATAGAGATATTTTTTTAATTGTTGTGTGAGTTTCTTCGGCATAAACAGAATGTTATTGCCATAGCCTGGGTTAATACGTCGGTTCCGCTTATACGCTCGCAGGATTTGAAAAAGTAATTGAAAATCTTTTTTAGTCAACAATTTCTATAATTCTCCAGATAGACTAGCAACTTTACAAAAAGCATTTAGAAATACCCATTTATCACTCATTTGATCTGATATGATTTCGAGTAGTTTCTGTGGAAATGCTGCAATATGTCTAAAAAAGTATAGGTATACATTCAAAATTTTTAAAGTAGCGATGTAGCTGAAATATATCTGTATTAATACAATTCTTCCATTACTGACTGAATGACAGACAACGCTAAACCGGAACTATGGGATGCAAGAAGCTTAGAAATTTGGCATGTACTATATATTCTTTGAGGACCATAGAGATACTAATAAGAGTTTTCCCGAAACTTTCTTGTTGTGCAAAAACGGTTAAATTATAAAAGAGTTGCGGGCGCAGCTGCGGGCATTCTTTATGTAAAAAGTATCAATGGCAATAGACTACTATGCAGAGGTTTTCGACTTCAAACCGTTTCGGCGTTAGTGGATTTTCGAAATTAACTGCATATTCAATTGTTATTTGTATTAGTTGCTAAACAGTGAATCATGAGTAAAACTTGTATGTCTTGGAGTATTTCCATTATGCTCTCGAAAGGCATGTGAAGTCTGCCAACCCGCAGTTGGCCAGCGTGGTGTTTTAATAATTGGCATGGTTTTTTGATGCCTATCTTTCTCAGAATGAGAAGATGTGTCTAGCAGTGGAAAAATTTAATCATGTCTGATGACAATCATAGAAAAAGAATTCTAAAATTAAACATCTAAAGATTTACTTTAAAAAGCTCTTGCAAATTAAATTTCACGATATAAATCTCGGGACTGTCCAACTGATTATAATCATTCTTTTCCTGACTTTTTGACGCGATTCATAATTAAATTTATTAGAGCTAATCTGTTACTGTGTTCCTCCTTTCAAAGGAGAGGCCTAGTCCAGCAGTGGACTGTTAAAGGCTGATGATGATGATGATGATGATGGATCTGTTACGTCGACAAAACGGTGTTTAAAAATCCGTCTCAGTTCCTTTTCTAAAGAAAAATAGTCATGAGTAAATATTAACTTTTTTATTTGAAAGTCTTTTTTCATTAATAAAGGTAAACTACGGCGAAGAAGTCCATCACAAAATGTCTTACCTTTATTTCCATTCTTTCCTTTCGTACTACTCTGTGGCCTACTCTGATGTTGGCGTGTATGCACCGAATTGAAACGGAACTGACGGCTCTACGTGTCTCCTCTTGGGCGCGATGTAAATATCACAACATGGTGAACAAGCGGTCAACCGTACAGGTGATTACCTGTGTTAGCTCTGCTTAACCTTTTCGATATGTTACGAACAGCAAGTCAAGTCACGCGATGATTATAGAACTTGTTGAACTAGTCATTTATCAAGACGTATCTGTTTCATACGTCTTGATAACTACTTAGTTCAATAAACTATTCATCAGCTTCATTTGCCCATTTTTCAGTATTACATTATTCACTATCCAGCAGCTTTTTCGCGTAACACTAAACGGATAAAGCTCAAATTGCATTTAAGACTCATTAATTGAATGAGTTCATTAAAAACTCATCTTCATCAGTCTGCCGTAGTCCATTGCCATATTATAGCACGCTATTGAGGCTTTTCGTGACCAGCATTAAAAAGATCAATCATGCATTTACTACGCATTCATTCTCATAGTATCTTTATCATTTCAATCCGAGTCGTAACCCCCTATCTTTACAATGACACTATACGTATGTTTTATGATGCACTAAGATAAGGATAAGATCGTCTGAAAGCCATTAAACTAAGAACTATGAAAGTTATATACCAGAAGACATTTTCCATATATCTAAAATTCAATATTTCACAGCAATCCATAATGATTGGGACCGGCCGTTACAGTAAAACTAGACGTCTTAAGAAAGATAAATATGATAGTCGACCTGGATATAAATATTTTAGACGAATTAATTTGTCCGTTGGCAACATTTTCTTAATATTCTCTGTGTAAATAAATAACGTGGAGTGAATCAATTACGAGAATTAAATTGTTAATTATCGCTTGCTAATCGGTGAAGGAAAACATCGTGAGAAAACCTGCATGTCTGAGAGTACTCCATAATGTTTTCGAAAGACATGTTAAGTCTGCAAACCCGCACTTGGCCAACGTAGTGGACTATACCATTCTCGAAGTGAGAAGAGGCCCGTGCCCAGCAGTAGGACAGTATAAAGGGCTGATGATGAAAATTTCAATTACGAGCAGCACTTTAAAATATTTATTTATTTCTTTTTTATTTATAGACTCACGCCTGTATCCCTAAGGGGTAGAAAGACGTGTAATATTACACCCACATTCCGCTATGAATTTTTAGGTCCCACGTAAAAGTGGGCGAGCCTGTTGCCGTACCGGGCACATTACCAGACTCCGTGCTGCTACTAAGAATTTCCTAACGGAAAAACCCAATAACTCCCAATCCCACGCGCACATTTATGCCGCGAGACCAACGAGGCATAATTAAATATTTTAACTCAAATTACGAAGACGTTTCGAAGAGATAATATTATCTTTGAGATCTGTTTGAGTTGGTTTTAAATATTACGATGGCTTTCACCTTGGTATCGTTGCTGGTGGTTGTTTGAACAAATCTTACAAAATGTATAACAGCAACATAGCGATTTTTTGTGTAGAATATATATACATCTAGTATACTTTAATATTATAAAAGATTTATAATATTAAATATACTTTAATATTATAAATCTCAAAAGTATTGACTGTTTATTCGTTTAACTGTTAGATATCCCATTTATGGAGGAAGGCTATATAACATCACGCTATAAGCCACAGATTCGGAGCTCTCAGTGCTCAGCTAGTTTTAAACAAACTAAATAGAAATACCTATTTGTGTTTTTGCACATAAAAACTAAAATATTTTTTTAGATTTATTCATTCTATACCTATCTGTCTAAATGATGGAGTGTGTAACTTCTAACAGGGTGATTCAAGAACTTCAATTGTTACATTTTAGTTACTGTCTGCAAGATATCGCCAGTGCTGGTTTGTTCGTCTTCATTCAATAGATGACATGCATGGGCCCAATCTGAGTTTGGACATCAGTTTGTTTGTTTTTCGTGTGTGGCTAACTCTAGTGTCGTAGTTTTCAGACCACCCGAAGGGCGCCGACATGGTCTAACGATTCTTATTCTGAGACAAGAGCCGGAACCGACAGCTTTACGTGCCCTCCGAGGCACGGTAGCGCTCAGATGTAAATGCCACACATGGTCATCCAAGTGGCGACCTGTGCAAGCGTTGCTTAACTTTGCCGATCTGTTACGAACGTCTAGCCAAGCCTCACTGTGAGCGCTATCTTTCTTATCTTAATATATATATATATTTCTTGTGTGCGTGTGTATGTCACTGAACTCCTCCTAAACGACTAGATCAATCTTGATGAATTTTTTTGTGTGTGTTCAAGGGTACCTGAGTATGGTTTAGATTCACAATTTAGTCCACTGGAAAATGTTTTTTTACTTAATTTTTAATTTGTAAGTAGTTGTGGATTTCGGAATGTTTCACATTGCAACCGACGGACTGCGCTGCTATCGCAGTGTCAAATCTTATATTAATAATTTCGTCAAGGAGTACATCGAAACCTTACCTGAATAATAAAACATTAAAAAATAAATATTTCGAGTCGACAACATATATCCGCAAAATTCGGATTGTCGAGTATTTTGTTAAATTCTAATGGTTCTGACAGACAAATCACAGTCGCCATATTGGCCACTCTCGAGAAACGTCACAGATACTGGATAACATTTTGAGTACTACCTACCTACTAAGTAGTTTGTATGTGTAAATACTTTTTGCAGTTATATAGTATCTGTCCAATAAAGGAGATTTGTTTTACCCCGAACATCGATGATATACTATAACTAGAGAACCCCAAATTTACGTGAGCGAAGCCGCGGGCAAAAGCTAGTATATATATATACAGGGTGTCACAAGACCCATCAACAAGCCGAATTCTACTCGTTGTGGGCATCATGCCAAGTCATACTTACCAAAAATAATACCTGGGAAACGCAATTAAAAGCGCGCGCGTGCAATGCTCGAAATACCTACTTATCCATGGGGTCATAGGGCATCTAAAGAACATATTGGCGGGGTAAATGCATCGATTTTATACCTAATTAGAAAAACTCCATACTAGCTTTGAGCCTCAATATCTCCTGAACCAGTAATTTCCCAGGTATGGTGCCGAAGTAAAAAAATGTTCGTAGTGCTTGGTACAACATGTGATTTCAGTTTTCGTTAAGGGTCTTTTTACACCCTGTATGATATATATATGCACATGCAGAATCATTAGGTAATTAATTTAAGTGTTCACGTTCATAAGCGACTCATCATACCTTACATGAATACATGATTTTGACTTTGACTATGTAGCTACCGCTACTATTCACTGATTAATGTTTTATTAATTTCATTACAAGTTTTCATTCTCACACGGAAAATATACATCATAAAAAGTCGCTAGCATTACCTTTGAAGGTAGCCCCTGCGTACACAGATAATTAAGCAATATAAATGTTTAAGGCAAAAGATAGAAACAAAGGCAGACTGCTAATTCTTGAAGATGATTTCGAGTAACAACATGTCGTAGGTAAAGTGATAAGTTTTAAAATATTTGGTACACATTACAAAATACATGTTACAAAATTATTACAACAAGGTCTATTGAACTATTTTATCTTAACAAACAGACCATTTTGCTTCAAAGCCTCCGTTTTATTGCTCAGCCTGTTTTCAGAAACAGTGCTGTAAAAGTCACTTAAATACATCACTAGCTATACCTTCGAGACTTTAGTGACAATGTTGACAAATACATCAACTTTTATTTTGCAAGTCGCTGTTAGTCCACACTATATAGTAGTGATGCTATTTAACTCTACTCTGCTCTACAATGTTATTGAGTACATACTTGAAGTTAATCCATTCCTTCATGCAAGTATGTTATTTATGACAAGATTAGAATGGCGAAACACTGTCTTATATATTGGTACAAGCAGGCCGTTCGTCTGATAGTTTAGACATTAACGCAGATGAGGATCAGAATACAATACTGTATTATTGGAGACTTTATAGATAGTTGAACATTCAAACAACGAACAAACAAAGAATCAAACGTACGTATAAATATTGTATGTATAAATACTTCTGAGCCTTATGGATCACAAAAAGTTTTGCCCCATGTGTTGTCCAGGACAATGATTTCCATTCTCTGGCAGCGCCAAAATCTAAATGGCGATAGACGTAGTGTTAATTCTTGTGGTTCCGTTGTAGTAAAATTTATGTTTGCATATATAATTACACTATCTCAGCATTAATTTATATATTAGTAATATAGGGCAGATAAAAATACTTAATACTTATTTTCAGATACTATTACAGTCTAGAAAGTAATTCAATCGGTATAACAATCTTGTAATAGTGAGTACTCCAATAAATCGTTACGTCACCTTATTTGAACCTCCCATTCATCATTCTGAACCCAACCTTACACCGATATACAGACCACGCATTTCACTACTCAACACAATCAAATCAATAGGCATAATATGAATTTAAAAACACAAACAGTTTTCTAAACTAGCGTTTATACGTCCTAAACATAAAGGATCAAAGTACTGTACTCGTCTATACGATTCAAACAAGTCCAAACTCGACTGGTTATTGGAGACCTAACGTTGTTTTATTGCGGAGTTTTTCCGGCCAGCACCATCAATAGATCAGCTTCATGACATCATAAAACTGCAATTACCCGCGATATACACATTTGATTTCATACATGCAAACTGTCAGCTCAATAGGAAACCGGGCAGTGTGTCAAATTTCTCTTGCTAGATTACATTACAGAACAGGTAAATAAAAGCTTGTAATTAAAATCAATAAATACTTCCATCTCAAAATACAAAATCAATACGGTACTATAATCATAGAATGCATTGCACCACTGACTCTTCACCTAACGGACGACGATCAGGCATCACAAAGCTTCAACAGATTCTATTACAGATGCGCTCTGTGTTGTTATTCGTTCGTATCTCACAATACATTCTATTTGCCGAATGCATCCACAGAGACGTTTTATTCCTCTTTGCAGCTAATATTAACGGGTAGACTGATGTTCGTCTGTCCAATATATTTGGAGTTTTTGTTCTGAGTGATGTTGCTTAGTTTTTAAGCTTTTTTAATTGTGTAAATGTTTGCGATACACTTGTTTCACAGATATTGAAGGGAAAGTATTTTTTACAAGATAAGCCTTGATTTGAATTGACTCAGGCACTAGAATAACAAAAAAAATGTATAATCATAGAATCGCGCGTGGGTAGTTGTAGCATTACCATCTTAAATTGTTAGCTCCACTTATAACATTTTAAAATAAATAGTTCAAGTTTATATTTTTAATTAATTTTAATGAAATTACTCTAATAATAACAAGCAGTACCTGCCAGTAAAGTGGTGTCACTATCCTACATACATATATAACTTCTTCATATTTCACTGCACTATGACACAGCCACTGCAAGAGTCAATCAACAGTTTAAAGGAGATGTTTCTTAGGCGAATGGCTGATTTCGAAGCAGAGCTGCCCAGATCTCAAGGTACTCCATCCATGCCCGGTTTGGCCTCCGAGTACACCTCCTTCAAGGCCTTTGTAATGGATGCTCTTAAAGGATTCCAACAGCAAATTGAGCTCCTTTCCCATACGCTGGATTCCATGGAGATGAGGACTCGAAGGAAAATGTTGCTGCTGCATGGTGTAGCAGAGGACGGCAAAGAGGATACGGCCAAAGTAGTATAGTGAATGTTATAAAGGAGCACCTCAAATCAGACATCACTATAGCTGATATTCGACGCTGTCATAGAATGGGTCGCACATCAAGTAGCAAGGCCAGGCCCATAGCTGTGAAATTTAACAACTCCTTGGTACGGGACAGTGTATGGTTCAGTAAAACCAAATTCAAGGGCACTGGTACAACGATCTCAGAATTTCTGACCAAGCAACGACACGAAGCTTTCATGGCCGCGCGTCAAAAGTTTGGTATAACTCAATGCTGGACCAGGGAGGGCATTATCCATGTTCTTGCGCCCGATGATTCCCGTCATCGTGTGGTCAGCCTCACGGAGCTGCATAAAATCGAGCAACAGGGCGTGGAGAAGCAGCCTACACCAGCGAAGCCAGCCGCAAAATCCAAGCGGACTACAGCCCAAAGGAAATAACTTTCGTTTGTTTTGGTTGATTTCTGGTCCGGGTAGTAAGTAGTATCTATCATTATATTTTCCTTGCTTTGTACCCACTTATATGCTCTACTTTACTTATATATTTCTTTTCCTCTCTATCATAATAATTTTATAATTACTAAGTATTTACTGCGGGTGTCTGATATATTTTATTTCTCACTGTTTTTTTAATATCTGTCAGCTGTCACTGTTGTCTTTGTAACATTGTAACTTGTATGGGTACAGGGCCTTTTAGACTGTGTACATATACTTCCTTTATTCTTATTTCCTTTACCTTTGTATATTTTTTTCATCTATATAATTGTATATCTTGCTAGCTACTATTAATAATATCTTGTAATGTTCTTGTTACTACCCCGGACCAATTAGTTTTCTTGTTTCTATCTTTTGTTATTTATATCATTTTTATTCCCCCGAAATAATATGTATTTGATGTACATCGTCATTTTTTACTCTTGGCACTACTGGCAGGTGGCGCATTGTTGGTAGCTTTGGATCAATATTCAGTTTTCAGTCGTAGTATATATAATTTTTGTTTTTTTTGTTTATTTATCTTTTCATATATATTTTTTTTTAGATAATACTATTGGGTATATTTAAGTATATTATTTGCAGCCATTGATACTAATAGCATTAGTGATGATGAAAGTTTCTACTCATTATCACAGATTACTAAATAGTTACTTCGTAACAGATACATCACTCCCATACAAAATCGAAAATACCTACGCTATAATCACCTACAAAATCTTAATAATAATAGCTGTTGTTTGCAGTGAAGAGAAATGTACCCTAAGCACTCACGCAAAGAGTTGCAGATTGTGTGACTGTACGTACAAGCGCGTTATCGAACGAAGGCGCTAGGGTTGGTCTTATGATGATTTTGGTAATAAAACGAATGTTGCGAAATAACCATATTTTTATGTGCTAAATACTTACCTATATATACACGAGTCAGTTAGTAAATACATATTGTTAACATATTTAATAAAATTAACAATAAGTATGCAATATGTTATAAAAAGGAAAATGTATAATAATCGTACGTAGTATAGGGCCTATTGCCTATTTCCATTTATCGGGCACAATACCAGTTAATACAGTAAGTACGTGTACGTGTGGTGACGGATTAAGAATACGGATTGTCACCACCCCATATCATCCCATGGGTGTCGTACGAGCCGACTGAGGGAGCATATTATGCAGAGAACAGCACTGTAAGAGAAGGAAAACTTGATACAAA
The DNA here is from genome assembly GCA_944739405.2 of Euclidia mi. NCBI lineage: Eukaryota > Metazoa > Arthropoda > Insecta > Lepidoptera > Erebidae > Euclidia > Euclidia mi. The sequence continues at coordinate 52,110,636 of OX123198.2, read as the reverse complement.
CCCTATACCAACCCGTTTGGCCAGCGTGGTATAGTAGGCCAATTCCTCCTTTCAAAGGAGAGGCCTAGTCCAGTAGTGGACTGTTAAAGGCTGATGATGATGACAGTAAGTACGTACATAAGATTCTGACATTAAGTAGATTTTACTTAATAAAAACAACATTTATATTTATTTCTAGTAATAACCTAACATAAGTAGTATTTTTTTTTCTTACCTTTGTTCTAAATAAAATAAACGGTGTCAATTTGTAGACGAAATTTTATATAAGTACCCACTTATATCAAATCTTATACCAGAACTTACTACATAAATCATTGTTTGTCCTTCGGCAATGAAAAAACTACAAGTTTTCATTTGTTTTGTGCGTTTAACACCCGTCCACTGCACAATAACTTCGTGGTTTCGGCATTTCTATAATAAAGCGCGGGAAACGTGCCGTGCGTACACGCTGCCGGGCGTGCGGCGGTCCTCTGTCGTTTGTATCCATATGGATACACGAAATGGTAGGTATTTATCACGCGAATTTGAGCCAGTGACGGAGGCCTGTCATTATGTAGTATAGATGACAGCTTTACCAGTATACCGTCACTTGCCGACAGTCTTAATTCTCAATTTTCTGGTGTACCTAAAAATTTCAATGCCGTTCATATCAATGCCCAAAGCATTCCGGCACATTTTCCTGATATGCTGGCCAATCTAGACTGTAAGAACCTTCATGCTATCCTTGTTTCTGAGTCATGGCTTAAGCCCTGTCTGCCTTCTTCATTATACTCCCTGCCTGGTTTTCAACTTATCAGAAATGATCGGGCGGTCGGGGGTGGTGGGGGTGTTGCCATATATCTTCGCTCACATATTCCATACACAGTTGTAAGTATGTCTGCGCAACCACCGCCACTAAACGCCGGCGAACATTTATTTCTGGAAGTTGCACTAAACCACACTAAAGTCCTTCTCGGCGTTTTCTACTGTCCCTCACTACGTATTGATTATTTTTCGACCTTTGAAACCGTATTGGTTAATCTTGTGCCTTCTTACAGTCATATTATCATAATGGGTGATTTTAATACTTGTCTGATAAAAAATGATTCTCGCTCTTCTTACCTTCTTTCTACTTCTATAGCCTGTAACATGTCTATACTACCCTTAAGCACAACCCATCACTTTCCTAACTCTACACCTTCTCTCCTTGATATAATCATGGTTTCCTCTAAGGAACATGTCACCATGCACGGGCAATACCCAGCAGACATGTTCTCTTACCACGACTTGATCTATATCTCCTACAAAATCCGTCCACCTAAAATTAAGCGTAACGTCCTATTGCAGCGTAATTTTGGTGGCATGAACACCGATGCTCTCTGTAAAGATGTCAGTGATATCGACTGGACTTCACTTTTCAATGTCGAATCTATTGATGAAAAGGTCAGCATCTTTACATCTAATATCACAGATCTATATGATAAGCGTGCACCAATTCGACCTGTAAAAATAAAACATCCTCCCTCACCGTGGCTCACTGAAAGCATCAAACAGCTTTTACACAAAAAAGCTGCAGCAAAATTTAAATACAAAATTAGGCCTGATGATCACAACCTCAAAAAATATGTTGCGATCAGGAATCACTGCAATAGAGTGTGTAGGGACGCACAACGCCAACACATCCATAATTCTGTGAATAACGGAGATCCAGCGAAGGTCTGGCAGTTTCTTAAAACCCTGGGGGTCGGCAAACCACGTCAACACGTTAATCCCAATGACTTCAATTTTGATATGCTTAATCAACATTTCTCTGCCTTGTCTAATATTAATAGGACTACTAAAGAAAGCACCATAAATTATCTTTCATCTCTGCCAACCCCTAGTTATTCATCATTTGTCTTTAATCATTTCACCGATAGTGATGTTAAGAAGAACATAATGTCAATAACTTCCAACGCAGTTGGTAGCGACTGTGTCAGCCGTAATATGCTCCTTCCAATCCTCGATTTAATCCTGCCCATAATTACTCACATCCTTAATTACTCCCTGTCCCCACTGGACAATTCCCATCAATGTGGAAGGATGCCCTAATAACTCCCATCCCGAAAACTCTCCATCCTTCATCCTTCTCTGACTATCACCCTATTTCTATCTTACCATTCCTGTCCAAAGTCCTCGAACGTCTCGTCCACAGTCAAGTCAACTCATTCCTAACTAAAAATAATCTCCTTAATCCATTCCAATCCGGTTTCCGTTCGGGTCATAGCACCGCTACAACCCTTGTCAATATTACGGATAACATAAGGGCTGGTATGGAAGGCGGACAGCTCACAAGCCTTGCTCTGCTAGATTTTAGCAACGCCTTTAATACAGTGGATCTTGACATACTACTTAGCCGTCTTTGCTCTCTTAACATATCTCCTACGGTGATTGATTGGTTTCGTAGTTACCTGTGTGGCCGCCGACAACGTTTACGCATTGAAAATTCACTTTCGTCTTGGTGTAACCTGTTGGTATGCCCCAGGGTGGCGTGTTGTCTTCTTTACTCTTCGCAATTTTTATAAATTCTATATCAAATAATCTTCGCTCTTCCTTTCACCTTTATGCAGATGATCTCCAAATCTACACGCAGTCGCCATTCGCACGGTTATCACATTCTGTAGATACAATCAACAGTGATCTTGCACAGATCAGCAGCTGGAGTAAATCCTATGGACTAAAAGTAAATCCCTCGAAAACTCCGGTTATCGTTGTTGGTAGTTCGAGAATGATAACGAAAATCAACTGGTCACAACTTCCTGACATTATTTTCAATGGCACTGTTATTCCCATTCAGGATAAAGTGAAGAACCTGGGCTTAACTATTGACTCTACCTTCTCTTGGCGCTCGCAGGTCCAAGAAGTAAGCCGTAAGGTGTTTTCTGCGGCAGGCTCGTTAAGAAGACTTAGGAACTTTCTGCCTACTGCCACCAAAATTGCGCTTGCAAACTCTCTTCTATTACCCATTATTGATTACGCAGATGTCAGCTATCCAGATCTTGCCGAAAACCAGCTTGAAAAACTTGAGCGACTTCAAAATCTCTGTATACGATTCATATTTGGATTACGCAAATACGATCATGTCTCACAATTTCGAACACAACTCAAGTGGTTACCCATACGATATCGCCGGAATGCTCACATTCTATCTCTGCTGTACAATATACTGTTTAACCCTTCAACTCCTTCCTATCTTAAAGGACTATTCGAATTCCTTCATGATACGCATAACCGTTATTTAAGGTCATCAGAAAATTTGAAACTGAAGATGCCAGTTCATTCAACTGCATTTTATGATAAATCGTTTTGTGACACTGCTGTTCGGTTATGGAATGCATTGCCTTTTCATATAAGGCAGGCTCAGACGGTAACGAGGTTCAAATCTCTTGTCAAGAATCACTACCTATCATTATAACACTTCTTATATATAATTATAAGTATATATTATATATTATTATTTATGTATGTGTATGTATAGTTATTTATGTATGATTAGGTATATTATTGTAATATTTATTATATATCAATGTATATATTTAAAATATAATCATAATTTACTGGTACACTAGCAACTACCATTTCTTACCTACCAATCATCTCCATCCAAAGGTTGCCTGGTAGAAATCGCTATTAGCGATAAGGCCGCCCATTGTACTATGTTTTTAAAACGATTCATTATGAAATGTCATTTTATAGTGTACAATAAAGTGTTAAATAAAATAAATAATAAATAAATCATTTTTTTTTCGTCAAAGTGTAATATTTTAATATCGTCAATCAAGAGTTATTACGTTATCCGTGACTTGAAGTTATGAAACATATGCTCAGTAGGCTAACAGGGTTCACAGAATATTAGCATATTCATAGCGATATCTTATAGTTTAGACCAGCGCGCGTCGGGATACATGCGGTTGCTGATTATTTCTTGCAGCAGGTAGGTATCTTCTGTCATAGAACTTAGTGACCAGCAAGTATGCTAAGAAATATAATTAAAATCCATAAGACTCCCACTGCAACTCATATTTTCTACCACTGTATTATTGTAAACTTTATGGCTGCAAAATTCCAAATGCTTCTCCATGACCCATTAAAGAGAGTCTATAAATTCACCTCGCTTGACGCATTCAGCCAACGGAATGCTTTTATTATAAAAAAATGTCTAACATAAAGAAGTAATAAAAACTAATTCCAGATTTATATAGTATCTTCTTGGGTTTACGCGAATGTTACACATTGAAATTAAACTACAGTTTACGGATTTTATCGCGTTGTATTGGTTTCACTAAGTTATTACATTTGAAACTAAAGATCTAGAAACTATATTTTTTAACCGACTTCAAAAAAAGGAGGAGGTTAACAATTCGTCGGAATCTTTTTTTTTTTATGTATGTTCCCCGATTTCTCTAAGACGCCTGGACCGATTTCTAAAATTCTTGTTTTGATTGAAAGAGTATACCTTCTAGTTGGTCCCATGATCATCAGGTCAGGATATGATCATGGAGTCCTGAAAAATCGAAGGAAATCTTCAAATTTTATAAGCACACTTGAAGCGATTTGACGATAACAACCCAATGACGTCGAGTTTGGGCTCGTTTGAGTCGTCTTTACATAGACTTTGATGCTGGATGATTTCCATGGTCTGATGATAGAGTTGGAAGGTAACCATGAGATCTTTGTGATGCAATAACCCAATCTCATCGAGTTTAGGGTTGTTTGATTCGTCTTTACATGTACTTTGGTACTGGATGTTTTGCAGGGTCTGATGATGGAGCAGGAAGGTGGCCATGGGATCTTTGTAATACAATGACGCAATCCCATTGAGCTGGGCTCGTTTGATTCGTCTTTACATGGACTTTAGTGTCGTTTAAGTCGTCTTTACATAGACTTTGATGCTGGATGATTTCCATGGTCTGATGATAGAGTTGGAAGGTAACCATGAGATCTTTGTGATACAATAACCCAATCTCATCGAGTTTAGGGTTGTTTGATTCGTCTTTACATGGACTTTGGTACTGGATGTTTTGCAGAGTCTGATGATGGAGCAGGAAGGTGGCCATGGGATCTCTGTAATACAATGACGCAAACCCATTAAGTTTGAGCTCGTTTGATTCGTCTTTACATGGACTTTAGTGCTGAATTTTTACCAAACTCTGATGATAGAGCAGGAAATTGGCCGTGGGATCTTTGTAATACAATAACGCAATCTCATCGTGTTTAGGCTCATTTGTTTTATCTTGGCAAACACTTTGGTATTGGATGATTTCCGGGATCTGATGATGGAACTGAAACGAACGTGTTTAAGCTAGTTAGTTGATAACAAAAAAATACTTCAAATTGCCAGAAAGGTACAGGTCTACATTTTAGAATTGAAGCACGTAAAGAAGGCCTCCCCATAATTTACCACCTACACTATCCTATGTACCTATTACTATTTTTTATTAGTGTACCACTAAAAAGCAAAAAATAAAAATTATTTTTAAATAAAAAGAAACCGACTTCAAAAAACACTAAGGAACTAAAAAACAAAAAATAATTGGTTTAGGAGGAACAATTTTTGGAGTCGGTGCCAAGCACTTACGCAAAAAGTTACTAAATTACAGACTACCTATTCTATCAACAACAAAAGTTGTATAAAAATGTGTAGAGGTTTTATAGTCAGATCAGAAATACTTGGCTTGGCACCGACTCCAAAAATTGTTCCTCCTAAACCAATTATTTTTTGTTTTTTAGTTCCTTAGTGTTTTTTGAAGTCGGTTTCTTTTTATTTAAAAATAATTTTTATATAGTATCTTCTTGGGTTTACGCGAATGTTACACATTGAAATTAAACTACAGTTTACGGATTTTATCGCGATGTATTGGTTTCACTAAGTTATTACATTTGAAACTAATGATTTAGAACTATATTTTTAATTTATTACTAGCCGACGTTTCGAATTCTTTACAGAATTCATGTTCACGGCAGACTGAGGTGATATTTGTCTTTTTCCTGAATGTATAAGTTATCTCAAAGTACCCGAACATTTTTCATCTACTGGTGTTACTATTTACGCATGAGCTCACAGTGTCCTTAGGTCTTCTGGCGACTTTGTCCTTCTTGGGTTTCATTAGCCTTATGACAGGGTCCCAAGCTGGAGGAACATTCCAACCATCTTCCCTATTGAAATTAGGGTGTTTTTTAATTTCAATAGCCTCTCGTATCATCCTTGGAAGAAAACCGTGTTCTTTTGCGAGTATCTGTGGTTCATCAAATCGCAGGTAGTGGTTGGGTCCCTGTTCCACATGTTCACACACCGCAGACTTTGTTGAGCGTTTATGTTTTATGTCAGCTATATGTTCTTTGAGTCGAATGCCTATGCTTCTCTTGGTTTGTCCAATGTATGAGAGCCCACATTCACAGTCAATTTTGTAGACACCGGCCTCTTGCAAGGGTAACTGACACTTGACAGATGGTAATAATTGACTGATCTTCGTTGGCGGCTTGTAGTAAGTTTTGATAGAAGCTCGCTTCAAGATGTAGCCAATTTTGTCGGTCACGCCCTTGATGTATGGGAGGACAGCAGGTTGTCTTTCTACTGTGGCTGGTTTTTCTTTCTTCTGGGATCTGTGACAGTGGCGGTCGGAGCTTGTTGTCTTGCAGAACTTGCCTGACATGTTGAAGCTCAGCGTCCAGGTGTTTCTTGTCACAGATCCCGCGGGCTCTCTGAAACAGAGACATTCCTACAGTAGCTAACTGTTTAGGATGGTGGTGAGATTCACCGTTTAAGTACCTATTTGTATGGGTCTTTTTCCTATACATAGTATGGCTTAAGGAGTTGTTTTTATTCCTGATGACAAGTACATCTAAGAAAGCTAAAGAATTGTTTGCCTCTAATTCCATTGTGAATTGTATTTGGTTATTAATAGAATTAAGATGGTTTAGGAAAGCATTAACACTATCTGTTGGTAAAATTGTGAAAGTGTCATCTACATACCGCTTGTAGAACCTCGGTGTGATGGTGGCAGTCTGTAGGGCTCGCGCCTCGAAGTCCTCCATGAAGATGTCAGCGACAACAGGCGATACTGGAGAGCCCATTGCTACACCGTCTACTTGGACAAGAAATACTACATACAAGTAGACGGTGTAGCAATGGGCTTCTTATTATATAACGGGTACTAATTAAGGCTGTTAGACGTCTTTAACGACTATTCATGGATTTTGGTTACAAATTCTTGTCGGTACTGTAAATATACCTGCAAAGCAAGGGCTTAACTAGATTTTACGAGTTCGTCGTTAAATATTGTGAGTTCCTTTGCGTGAGCTAACGACAGTTATTACTGTTTGTTTGCGTCTGTGTAAAAATCATTTTAAAGGAGTCATAAAATTCAAAGATAAGTGCGTCATTTATGAGATAATTCAGCTTCCAGTGGACGTACACAGACTCCATTTGCCTATCAAATGTTTTTAAAGAGAACGCAAAAGTAATGTTACTAGCCAGATACCCAAGTCAGGCTATTACAGTTGAATCAATAACCACACAACAACAAGCAAACGAAAAATGTTAAGAACAAAAATGTGTACCTACGTCAGCGAGGAAAATTAAAATGAAAATAAAATCATATTTTCATAATTCATTACAAAACCATTCGAGGAAACAAACCGTACAAATTGCGGTCCATTCATGTTTTACATCTATTTCAATTCCAACAAGTAACAAAGCAGATCTTACTAACATACCGTTCATACAATATGTACAAAACATTTTCGTAACTGATGCTTCGTCCGAGGAAACGCGTATCTAAACATAACACATGTCATACGTCATAAGCTAACAGACATTTTGCAGAGACAGTTGGTAGCAAAACATTATTCAGATAATACAATATTCACCGATCAACCCGTATGAGCCAACATTTGTTTCTCATTACGCCGGCTATCGCAGCCTACGTCGATAATTTAACAAGGTAAATATTTTCATTGGAATTTCAATGTTTTGCCCGTTTAATAAAGTGCATTCAAAGTTGCTTTCTAGAGATAATTGGAGCATTTAATGTTTCACAGGCTGTGAATATTATTATCCCCCCGTGGGATCTCCACCTTGTCGTGGTGGGGGGGCTCAGTAACCGTGGGTGAGGTCCAACACCCACGGTGAAGCTAAGCGGGATCCCGGGAGGGGACGCTCCACGTGGGCTTGCGTGGGGCCTGCGTATATACGATACGTCCCAGAGTGCGGGTGCGGACAGTTCTGTCTGTCCCTCGCCCACATGGAATGTTGTGTAAGTGACAAGCAGCCAGAACAATTTTCCTAATTTTATTGGGCTGTAATCCAATATTTTTTGTAAATATTTTGAATCGCCAAGACAGAATACCGAACGTATTTTCAACAATTCTCCGTGCTCTGGACAATCTGTAGTTGAATATCCGTCTCTCATTTGTCAAAACGGCTCTATTATATGGTTTCATGAAATTTGGTGTCAATTGAAAAGCTTCATCACCTACTAGTACAAATGGAAACTTTTTGTCAGTTTCTGGTAACTCACATGGCTCCAGAACATGAAGCTTTTTTTTCCGAAAACAGTTGCCAAAACGTGGTATTTTTCAAAACTCCTCCATCTGATACCCATCCATTGGCACCGACATCAACCATCATAAATTGATAATTGGCATTAACAATGGCCATAAGGACAATACTATGTGTGCCTTTATAGTTATAATAGTAAGATCCTGATTTTGAAGGCTTTTCTATTGCGATGTGCTTGCCATCCACAGCACCTATGCAGTTATGAAAATTCCACCATCTTCCAAATTCTTGTGCTATACTTTTCCATTCTTCTGAAGATCTAGGTACCTGTAAAAAATGGTGTCTTACTTTAGTACATATTGGGCTACAGAAATACATAAATAAATAAACATGTAGCTTTGTATTACATTGATGTGAATAATATTTTTGTTTAATAAATGTAAACCAAAATTTTTTAAAGGAGCTGTTGTCCTTTGTCCTTTAAAATTTATAACAGGCTGCCTAAAACAATAACAGTCGTTAAAATGCCTCAATTTATAAAATACAAAATGATCCTACTCTATAAATGAATACTTAAATTGCAAAATTTACTTTATATAGATATTTCAAATTGTTTAAATATTCTGAATTGTATTTTATTGACGTTTATATTAAAATAAATGTCAATAAAATACGATTCAGAATCATTCTTGACATATTATAATTTTTTTGTATTTAATTTGCTGAATTGTGTTGATATTCTTATGAGTTAATTTTGATTTAATATTCATGCAAGTTTAAATTTTTTTAATAGAATGACTTTGTGTATTATTGTAATATATTTCAAGATGACACTGTATTTTCAAATTTTCACATTCCCAATAATGGCAAAAAAAGACGATCTGTAAAGTTACCCTAGCATGATAGCATCTTTAATACTACTCTGTTTTTATGTGAACAAATACTTTCATTCATTCATTCATTTGATTTCAGCCATCACCCTCACAACGACAAGATATACAACAAAAGCAACAAAAAATCACCAACGGATGATTTAGTTGACATAGCAACTAAATATTTTAAAAGACTCGATAGTGATTTCGACATTATAGCAAAAAGCTGGGCCATCAAATTAAATCGTTAAGCACCTGACCAAAGGCGGTACGCAGAAAAAATTATAAATGATGTCCTTTTTGAAGGTGAAATGGGCACATTAACAAGGAACGGAGTTTTGTTCCCATCAGCCAGTTCAACATCTAATTATACAGAGAACTCCAGGGGAATTTATTCATCACCATCACTAATTTCATTACATGCAATATATCGGTCACCTACTCCAGATCACTACCCTGAAGCACTATCTCAAACACCATGCCCATCACCTCTGCCATACCAATCACCTACACCGCATCAATCACTCAAACCATGCCAATCACCTATGCCACAGCATTCACCTATGCCCTACCCATCACTCACACTACATCAATCACTCATACCATGCCAAACATCTACGCCACAGCAGTCACCTTTGCCATACCAATGCCCCACAACGGCCACAACACATCAAACACTCACAAAATGTCAACCATCTACGTCACAACAGTCTCCTGTACCATGCCAATCATCATCAGCACCACTTCAGCCATCGATTAAAATTTTGTCATCACAAACCATACGTGCACCAAATCAGAACCAACACCCTTACAATTGGAATGAACAAACTCTTGCAACTTGTGATGAAACACCTGTATCGATCTATGTAATAAAACAATCTTCTACTGACAACATTAAAGATGAAGCACAATCTGCAGCAGACTTTCTTGTAAATTACAGTTATTTTTAGTTATGTACCTAGCTTGTGTTTCTTCAATAGTGTCTTCATAAATTATAACTGTGCAGTACTTACCTATGATTTTTGATTATTAATAAAAACAAAGGAATAATTTACAACATAAATATTATCTTTTAAGTTGTGGATTATAGCCTCGCACGTCTCCATTATTATAATTTCCAATGTTCGAGGAGCAACAGCACATGTAAACTTTAAGTTTTCTAAGTCCATGCCAGTGACCAAATATCTTAATGTTATAGATAATCTTTGACTCGCAGGAATAGCCTAACGCATATTCGTATCTTTTTTTCGATATTCGGTCTTATTAGCTCTAATAATGTTTCAAATGAATTCTGACCCATTCGAAGCAAATTTTTATAATCATCCGGTTCAGTTTCTCGTAGAGTTCTTTGCAAATGTTCATGAGTGTTATCTCAATTTGTACCACTCCTTGGACCAACGTCTGGTTCTTTTTTTTATTAATAGAAACCGCAAGAGTTATAGCAAGAAAAGCCATGTCTGCGTTTGAAATCATATTGAGCAACGACGATTTTCAACGACGCGACTTTTTCTCAACACAGTTCAAAACGACTGAGGCATAAACGAATGATACTCCTTCAATTGGTGCTTCAATCGCTTATCATTTTGAAACCTTCAATACGTAGTTATTGACAATCGCAATTGACCGTCTCGCGGACCCTTAATAAGCTGACCCCGGGCGTGTAAGCCCCGGCCCTCGGTTACACCGAGATAAATCAAGGATGATGAAAATGAATGATGTGGTTATATATTATTATACAGCCAATGATTCCAAAAGCATAATTATGGTCCGCTGAAATTAAGTAGTTTACATGGGCTTATGGACGCTTACAAATGTATCTTTCATTAACTACCACGACAGCTACGGGATTGAAAATAGTATTAGGTACGCTTGAACAAATGTAGAATACATGTTTATGTTGCTACATGTCGTTGCATTATACATACAAATACATTTATATATTTTCACGTTATGTATATACATATATTTAATATAATTATGTAATGCTAGATAATGTGTAGTCCAAGCAATGAAATATTTTCTCACTTAATGTAAAAATTGCAACTTATTTTAACGTATAACAACTAGTCAGATTTCAAGCCAGTCCGTTTCCGTATCGCCTTGCAATTTAAGAATTGATTCTTCATCATACACAAATAAGCTAGGTCGCTATCAATAACATATACGAAGATTGATCACACTTTCACTATTTTCACATCAATTTAATTATTATTCACGTATAAACTCTAGTTTATTTTTCGAATAAACAATACTTTCTTTAGCATATAAAAGATCGTCTGAGTTCGGATGTTTATGATGTCGTCTCCTTCTTCGACTTCCCAGTGATTGTAAACTACGGGAGGCCAATTTGTCAACGTCTACTCTATCAATTTACAATGTATCTACGTTCTTGTTGACTTGACAAATCAACGGTGAAATAATACAAGTACTTATTTATTTTAAATTGTCTTTCGGGATGTATATATTTCGGCACTGTTGCCAGTACATCCGTGAACATGGCGCTTGCAACAGTGCCAAAATATCGGTTACTCCAAACAAAGGTACGTGGTATATGTCCCGAAAGACAATTTAAAATAAGTTTTTAAATGACCACGAAAGTTTAAATTCCTATAAAGTACTTATTTGTATCAAAAGAGAAAGATCCATCGTTGTATGATTTTTTTTACTGTCTACATGTTTATACGTCATGTAAACGTCTGGTTATATTTTATTGATGTCGGAATTCATACGATTGATTTATCATTCGTTTTCCGACTTTCAGTCTCTGTCTTGTCGTCAAACAAGAAGGAGCAATGATGACTGATGTACAATGGGTATAACATTATTATGTTATACAAGTTCTTAAGCAGGTCTAACTAAGGTATTTTAGTTCATAAATACCTCAGTATTTTCCGATGTTTCGACCGACTTGCAACTGACTGAAAACTTATTGTAATGTTATTAGTTTATATAGAATACTAACTTCCTACAAAATAAATTAGCGGGTCTTAATCGCGTACAATTAATTTATTTAAGGTATAAATACCTATTTGTTTCCGACGTTTCGCTCGTCTTGCACCGAGCGTGGTTGCGGAGAGACTGATGAGAGCTCAGCGCCGTCTCGTGGAAGTGCGGGTTTCGGCACCTACCCTCACTTGGTCTTTATTTAAGTTCGCACTGTCGGTACTCCGACACACTACACTAATGACGTCTACACACTGTTGAGATTTATCACTGCGGCGGTGTTTACATTTGCTGATGACTGGATTCCAAGTAGCCGATAATCTATATCCATCCTCCCGGTTGAAATTGTTATATTTCTTGATTTCTACCGCTTAACGTACTATCCTGGAGTAATAGTGACGATCGGTGGATAAGACTTGTGGTTGATGCAGTTCTATCCAGTGGTTTGGTCCAGACTCCAACAAATGCTCAGCTAAAGCCGACTTATTAATATGTCGGTTTTTCACAGCTGCGATATGTTCCTTTACTCTTTCAGCGATTGTACGCTTAGTCTGCCCGATATAAGAACTACCGCAGCTGCAATCGACTTTGTAGACGCCAGGTGTTTGGAGAGGAATGACATCCTTTGGGGTACGCAGATTATGTGCTATCTTAGAGAACGGACTGTATACAGTCTTGATGGAGTATTTCTTGAGTACTGTTCCAACCTTGTCCGTTACTCCCTTTAGATACGGCATGTAAGCCGGCACTCTGCTCACTTCAGGTCTACGATCTTTCCTCTTCAGACGGAGTATCTTCTTCTTGTATCCGTTGCGCCTAAGTACTTCCTGAACATGTGACAGTTCACTATTTAATTGTTCAGGGTCACACAGGTCATACGCTCTGTTCATTAACGATGACACAACGGAATCCAAATGCCGCGGATGGTGGTGCGAGTTCGCGTTAAGATACCTATCTGTGTGTGTCGGTTTCCTATATACAGTGTGTCCAAGGGTACCATTATCTCTCACTGTCACTTTAACGTCGAGACAGGGGAACGATCCGTCTACCTCCATTTCGTATGTGAATCGGATGTTCGGATGTATGGAGTTCAATTTGTCTGCGAATTGTTCCACGTCTTGCTGGTTCCCCTTCATGATGCAAAAGATATCATCGACATACCTCTTCCATAGCTTCACATTTGATGCCTGCATGTCTATGGATTCCTCGAAGTGCTCCATCCAGATGTTGGCCATTACCAGTGCTATAGGACTACCCATAGCCACTCCATCGATCTGGAGGTAGTGTTGTCCACGATATAAGAAGTAGTTTACATCCAAGCAATTCTTAAGCAGAACAGTGTATTCGTCAGACAGACCGTTTTCCCTTAATTTCCTCTGTACGACCTCAAGGCAATCTTGAACAGGAACATTGGTGAATAGTGACTCCACATCAAAACTCACCATCACCTCGTCTGGTTCCTTTTTCGTGCTCTTGATAATTTCTACAAAGTGGCGAGAGTCCTTCACGAAAGAGTGCGTCTTGCCTATTAACGGTTGTAGTACCTTGCTTATGTGCTTCGCCAAACCAAATGTGGGTGAATTTATTTGACTCACTATAGGACGCAAAGGTACGTTGGTTTTGTGTACTTTGGGTAAGCCGTACATCTTAGGCGGCTGCACAATTTGAGGTTTATGTAACCGTTCAAACACCTCTTCCGCAAATAAGTTTTTATGGTCCCTAATTAAGGCACGAATGCGTTTTGTCACTCTGGCGGTCGGGTTATATGACACTGCCTTGTATACTAATGTGTCACTTAACAGATTCCTAATCTTACAGTCATAATCACAAGTATTTATTACCACAGTGGCGTTTCCCTTGTCGGCCTTTAGCACTAAAATATTCGTGTTATCACGCAGCGTTTTTAGTGCTTGACGCTATATTATACCTTAAATAAATTAATTGTACGCGATTAAGACCCGCTAATTTATTTTGTATAATGTATACAAATCACGAAAGTTTAAAATCGATTACTAACTTCCTCTTAAAATAAAGTGTTCTCATTACTGTTTGCCTCTAAATAATAAAATGGGCAATGCCCGACGTTTCAACCGGATTTCTTCGAATATAGTCACGCGTTCAATTTACCAACATTGTTTACATGAATTAGTCAGCAACATTGTGGTACAGTAACATGAGCTTGTAATAAACCAGAGCCGATAGCCGCCAGCAGAACAGTAATTTGCTTCCCTTCCAAACTACATAGCCATTGCTATCTTATGGCAGCAGACTGCAACTAGCAATATTACTGCTATTGATTAATAGCTGAAGATTAGCTATGGATACACTTCATATGCCCCGGGCTGCACCAGAATTGCCAATAAATTCTCGTAGATCTGGAGGGTCCAATGACAAATTACATTGGTCTAGATCAAGAAGCGTCGAATCCGTAGCATGAAGTTTTGGGCAGACGAGCAGAATTGTTGCAGTTAGTTTTTGGTACAGCAAATCTGTATATGTAACATTCTTGAGTTACTGACTGACTGACAGACAACGCACAGTCAAAACTATATGGCTTAGGAAGCTGAAATGTGGCATGTATGTATGTGTCTTGGACCGTAAGAGTGCACGTAAGTAGGAATTGCCCGAAATTCCCAAATCTGGGCAGAAACCGTTTAATTAAAATAAAATGTGCGAGTGGAGCTGCAAGCATTCTCTTGTATTACCAGTTTCGCCGATATCACGAGTCAATATTCCATAGAAACAGGAAATTTTATTGTTACCGCGTGAAACAAAGAAACAGGAACAAAGTGGAACAGACTTTGAGGAAATTACATGTCGTTTGTAATCATAAAACTCGCATAAGCACAACACACTATTCCACAAAATTCATAATTTTTTGATGATTCTAATTCCTTAATAAATTCATCAGTCATTGCATTGTTTCTTTCTTACGGACGATTTTCATTCGTTTTATTAAGTACTAGCTGACCCGGCGAATTTCGTACCGCCTAATATTACTCAATTGTTTTGCCTTCCCGGAACCTCTCCACTAACACTTAAACTTTATGGTATGGTATTAAAGTTCAAATTGACTTTTAAGTATTATTACGAATCTTTTGTATTGGAATGTAGAAAAGTGATGTTTTTAGAAGTTTTCAGGCAACTTTTAAAAAAAATTCTCTCCTTAAGAACCACCCTCGTACTTCAAGGAATATTATAAAAAAAGAATTAGCGAAATCGGTTCAAGTCGAGAGCAGCTGCTCTCGACATTTGCGCTTAGAAACAAATTCAGTGATTCAATTTTATATTATAGATTAAAGCTTTATTTATTTATGATTAGCAAATATTGAGGAGCTTTTCAAATTCAGATTGTCCGGCGTGCAAAAAAAGTTTAACAAAATATTCATCTGTTAACATTATTCCTTGGTCAGTCATTAGGTTTGGTAAACGTAACGTAGCAGGAAGAAAATATTTGATGAAGGGGCAAACTGGATTCAACGTAATTGGTACTAAGAGTATGAGTAAACAAGAAAATAAAAGATAAGGTTAGAAAATTGGTTTAAGGCTTTTGGACGACAAATATGATTATCGTCAATTAAGTAATGATTTAGTGGCCTTTTGCGGTTGGATCTATGTTGCCTAACTTTTAGCCTAGTACACCTTTAATCAGGTATTTTTTAAGTACTTTGAAATTCAAAGTGGTGACTGTTTGCAATTTACTATTTACTGGTTAACATGGTAGTTAAAATATTGTTCCCACTTTTATTAGCTAATGTCGTTTTAATTGACGCTACATACTTTTTATGGCTCAGCTAAGTATCAAGTCAACAATAAAGTTTATCATCACTAATTATTTACAACAAGGCAGACGTATTTCGTGGTATTAAATTCACTAAGTAATAATGTCTCCACTTCATCCAAATACACCATTTATTCAACAACCTAGTAAATTCATAAGCAGTACCAAAGCTCTAATCTAGAATAATCTAGAAACTTCCCAACTTTACATAACAGCAAACTGTCAATAACTGAAGAAGCCACATAAATAAGTAGGTTGACTGCTGAACATGATGACGTTCGTATTATGACTAACTAAAAGTTTAATAAACAAGGTTTCATAACAGGATCCAAGTAAAGCGGCAATAGTACAACCAGCGTGGGATTAACCGGAATGAAGTGAATTTGCTCACGCGCGCTCTTAATGGGGTAATCGGCACACGGGCAACTGGAATAATAAGCGACGGAATGGGGAAAGCAATGCATGACTTCGTATTGCTGCAGTGCAATATGCACGTGGAAATGCACGGGCTGATTGTTGGTGCTGGAACGTTTGGATGAAAGTTTTGTTTCGGCACAATATTCTACTTTTACAATAAAGTTGTCAGTTAGCATTTTCATTTATTTGATGTTTACTAGCTATAAACTTGGCTTGTTCCGTACGTACTTTTTGATAGTAAATGAATAGAAATATAGTAGGTATTTTTTATAAAGTAGCCTTCTAATTAGCGACATGATTATTGAATTCTAACAATTGCCCTTTTGTAACTAAACATAAACATAAGTCATTGTTTTATAGTAGTACACTAACTGATAGAATTTTAGGGATGAGCTATGGAACCCTACACGTAGCGCGCGTTCATGGTGGTACTAATTCACTAAAATAACGACGTATGATTTCGGTCACGGGTAGTTACTGACTATCAACTAGTCTTTTTGTCAAGGCTTCGGTTGTTGGTAGGACGTATTCGATCACTTTCGACAACTGCAGGCTAGCTAGTCCTTGTTAACCCTGACTTGCCAAGCTGTACAAGCTGTCGTCAGTTGGCGATCGAATGAGAAGCTTTTTAAGATATAAGAAGACCTAGCTTTCACACTCATAATCACTGGAAATGCTCGTTACTTATCTAAATCAACATCATCTATGATCTTTATTCCAGTCTGTTGTTGCAATTCACCACCCAAAGAAAACCATCCTGCATGGTTGGTGTAGTGGTTTAAGCGGCCGCCTTGCCACTTGGCACTACGCCGATTGTTGTGGGTTCGATTCCCACACGAGACAACACTTTGTGTGATCCATAAAATGTTGTTTCGAGTCTGGATGTACATTGTGTCCGTTGGTTATATGTTTCTAAAGTCCCCCGCTACACAGGATTTATTCCTAGTACGGGAGTAGTCTTTATAAAAAAAGAATTAAAGAAACCCTTGTATCTCCCTTATTAAGGACGCAGCAGGTATTCCTTCCGGTTATGTACAGGTTATTTGCCTGAAGATTTCTTCATGCAGTTAACAAGTTAATGTAACATTTTCACCGGTTTCAAATTAATGACATAGTATTAAAGCAACACATTTAAATGAAATCAGCACTAATTAATTTGGCACCTGATTCAGTGCTAATGTATGGTCATCCAACTAATGACGTAGTAATTATGGCCATATAATTACCGCTCCGAATTCCGGTTCCGGCGATTGAAGCGTAAACACGTACGTCAACGTTCTCCGCGAAAAAAATCGAAAACCAGTGAAAAATAGTGCTAATCAAGTTTACCACATTACAAAACTGTCCAAATAAACGTGAAAGACTATCAACAAACTAAACACAGTGCAAATAATTAGTGATTGCCGAAAATTTATGCAAGTGAAATACGATAACAATTAACATCATATAAAAATACCCACAAGTCATAAATATAAATCGCTGACGGAAGTGTCACCACTGTCACCTAAGGTGACATTGACAGTTGTAGTGTTGCCAGTAAATTAAGAACTCAAATTACTTCTCCTCACTAGTGTTGCTACAATAAAAGTCTGAATATGGACCAAAGCATGGAAATTCTGTTATTAAAACTGGATGAAAAATTGAAAGAACAAACTATAATCATAACAAATTCGGTAACAGAAAACGTGATGGAAGCGTTGGACGATAAAATGAAACTAATTGTTGAAGAAAATAATAACCTTAAAATCAAAATCACAGAACTAGAACAAAAAAATAATATTTTCAATAAAGAGAAACGTAAAAATAATTTGGTATGTTTTGGAATCAAAGAAAAAGAAAATTCAGAATGTGAGCTCGTAGACTACATCAAAGATATAATAATTGATATGGATATTCACCTGGATAGTAATGAAATTAGCAACGTTTATAGAATAGGACGACGTACTAACAACAGAATCCGCCCTGTCGTAGCCTCTATTACAACCATATGGAAAAAGCATATGATTCTAAAAAACAAATCTAAACTCAAGTCTGGTATATATGTAAAGGAAGACTTCTCAAAAGAGGTACTAGAAAAAAGAAAGCAATTACAATCACAAGTTGACGAAGAAAGGAAGAAAGGAAATATTGCTTTCATCAAATATGACAAGCTTGTAGTAAAAACACCAAGTGACTTAAACCGAGACAGTAGGAAACGTGCAGGCTCACCAAAATCCGTCGCATCAAAGAAAGCTAATAACACATCTACTAATTTAACCCACCAACCATCCAAAATTTCAAAAGAAATTATAAGACCAAACATATTTAACTACGTAGAACGAGGAAGGTCAAGCCCAGTATCCGAGATTCCAAAAAACTAGCGACTGTCAGTAATGCGCGGAACCTAAAAAAAACAAACTCAACAACTTCATCTTATCAACTAATCACAAAAAGCACCCCAAGCCAGCTGGTCACCGTGGGGGAAGAAGACCACAACCCTCCAGAAAACACTGAAAAAGAAATCACAACGCCAATAAAAACAAAAGGACAAGAATTGCTCAGAATCGGAACTTTTAATGTAAGATCTCTAGCAATAACAGAAAGGTTTTTGGAATTGATATATCTACTGCAAAATATTAAAATTGATGTATTGGGTTTGGCAGAAGTTAGAAGAATGGGCTGCAATATTGAAGAACATGAAAATTACATATTTTGCTACAAGGGCGAAACACCGGGTTTGTATGGAATTGGATTTTTAATAAAAAAGGAACATAAAAATAAGATAGAAAACTTCACAGCGCTATCAGAACGTGTTGCGTTGCTACATATGAAATTCGACAACCATAAGCTCACGATAATACAAGTATATGCACCAACTGAAAGGGCTACAGATGAAGAAATGGACTTGTTATATGATACTCTACAGAAAGCTCAAGGTCAAGCAGTACAAAATGTCCTCGTTATCGGCGACTTCAACGCTAAAATTGGTCAGACAAAAACAAAAGCGTACGATAACTTTGTTTTGGGAAGATATGGATACGGCAACAGAAACGAGCAAGGAGAGAAACTAATTCAATATGCATTGGAACATAAACTATCTATCATGAAAACCTTTTTTAAAATGCGAGAAAACCGAAAATAGACATGGCTCTCTCCATGCGGCAACATAAAGAACGAAATTGACTTCATTCTATCAAATCAAACAAAGAAGATAAGGAACATCGAAGTATTACATGGCTTTGGATTCAGATCAGATCATCGCTGCGTTAGAGCCACCTACGTACTACATCAAGGCAAAAAGAGCAGAGCATCGTTCAAACTAAGACTAAACACACTGAAAAAGGACGAGGATATATCACCGTATTTAATTAACCTTGAGTCCAATGTAAAACAACTGGAAACACAGTACCGAAATGAAAAAACTGATGTTCAAACTTTTTACGACCAGCTTGTTAACATTATAAACACTAGTCTAACATGTATGCCAGATAATAAGGAACCAAGTACCATTAATAAAATAATTAGCGAATCCACCCGAGCTCTTCTTTCAAGACGAACTGAACTTCTTAAAGCGAAACATAAAACTAAAGAAATTTAGGAAGAACTTAGTAGATTATTTAAGACAACAAGTAAAGCAATTAAAAAAGATTACAAAGACCATCGGAACAAAATAATTGAAGCCAACCTACTAAACTACAGGAGCGCAAAAAGAGCCTTCAAGCAACTGACTGTACATAAAGACTGGATTTTAAATCTAAAAACGAAATCTAAGGTAGCCAAAACCAGACAAGATATTATGAACTGTGCCACAGATTTTTACAAGCAATTATATGAAAAACCGTCAAATTCACATTCAATTCCTGGTATCATTACAACACAAGCAACCTCTATAGATCTCCAGAACAGCAACGTTGTCTCACCAGTGGATGATATGGAAGTTATTAGGCACATTAACAAACTCAAAGCAGATAAAAGCCCGGGTCCCGACGGCATACAAAATCAAGCCTTAAAGACTGGTGCTGCGTTTCTAGCCCGCGCACTTACATTCTTATTCAACAAGGTTATCAGCACAAGCCGGGTGCCCGATCAATGGAAAAGATCAGATATAGTTCTTTTATACAAAAAGGGAGACCCTCTTGACATAGGCAATTACCGCCCAATTAGTCTTCTTTCAAATTCAAATTCAAATTCAAAATCCTTTATTCATTTGGGTCACAATGTGACGCTTATGAACGTCAAAATAATAAATTTATAAAATAATTACTTATACTCAAATTTAAAACATTATTACTGTATGCTTCTACATTTACATTTACTGCAACGTTCGCAAAGCAATAGGTAGAACCATGAGAAAGAACGGGCAATAAAACTCACGGTTACTCTTTTTCATCGTCAGGTTTTGCATAATACACAATTTACATTTTGTAAGGTGCTGCAACTGTTACACCTTCTATATCACTTGTATATATTTACTGTACATAATAATACTCAAGCATAATACTTTTGGTAAGCCTCCTCAGAATAGACATGGTGAAACAGGAGCATCCACTTACATTATATATACCTAATAATGCAGGCAATCCGCGAAAGTGATCAGAACCATGATGGAAATGATGCAGTTAAATATTAAAATCTAATACCAGCCCGCAAGACCGTCATCGACCAGTCATCGCAAGTAGCACCCGTTCACGAGTATGACGCATGTGCCAGCCATCATCCCTCTCGCCATATTAGAGGGACAGGGATGACCCGACACACGACGCCACCACAAGAAATGACATTTTAGTGAGCATGACGACAACGGTATACGAACCAGCAGTAAGAAACAATCTATTGGTATACTGACCATGACCGCCAATTACCTCCACTTTCCAGATCGTTATTATTAACATAAGTTAGTGGAACGCGTGAAGGAATGCAAATGTAGAAAGAATTTTGTGAAGGTGACAAGTGAACAATGATATGAACAGGGATAAATAATGTTAAACTACATTCAACAAATCATAAAAATATCCAAATCCTGCAAAAATCATGTGTTCACGAGGCACCTCCACTTAACATGTAAATAAAATAATCGTGAGTTAAACAAGCCTAAGCCTATCCCCACGGTGTCCTATCATTTATAAATTCCTTAATAGTGTAATAACCCCTTTGTAAAAGAAAGTTCCTAATTGTCCGTTTGTATTTGTGCATGGGTAAATTCATTATTTCAAGAGGCAATTTGTTGAAAAATCGTATACCAATCCCCGCAAATGAGTTCTGAACTTTATGTAGACGGTAGTTAGTTCCCACCAGTTTATGCTTATTCCTTGTGTTCACTTTGTGCAAATCACTATATTTGCGGTATATAATTAAGTTTTTCTTAATGTACATTAAGTTAGCATATATATATTGCGATGCAACGGTCAATATATCTACTTCTTTAAATTTATCACGTTAAGAATCTCTAGCACCTAACTTATAAATTGCACGTATGGCCCTTTTTTGAATGACAAAAATAGTCTGTATATCAGCAGCTGTACCCCATAACATTATTCCGTAAGACATTACGCTGTGAAAATAACTAAAGTAAACTAGTCTAGCAGTATCTTTATCTGTGAATTCTCTAACTTTTCTAACTGCAAACGCTGCAGAACTAAGTTTTACTGTGAGACAGGATATTTGGGCACCCCACTGAAGCTTACAATCTAAAGTTACACCTAAGAATACGGTTGATTCGACTAGTTGAATTGTTTCCTTATTTAAAATTATATTAATAGGAACACTTTTGACATTAGGCAAAGAGAATTTAACACATTTGCTTTTGCTTGAGTTGAGTACCAAATTAGTTGTCGGAAACCAATCTAATACTTGTTCAAGAGTGTTATTGACGGTATCAAAGTTACTTAAATTACGATCAACTTACGATCAAAAATTAGTGACGTATCGTCGGCAAACAAAACAATATCACATAAATTTTGTACAAAGAACGGCAAATCATTAATATATATTAAAAAAAGAAATGGACCGAGAATAGAGCCCTGTGGAACGCCCATTCCTACTGGCATACCTAGAGACCTACTCCCATTAACATCTACATACTGAATTCTATCACTAAGGTAGCTGGCAACAAGATTGAGTGCGGTATCTCTAATACCATAAAGTTTCAATTTAAGTAAAAGCGTATTATGTTTCACACAGTCAAAGGCCTTTGATAGGTCACAAAAAAAGTTCAAGTATGTACAAGCTGTTCACATCAATCCTACAAAGCCGATTAAATCCGAAGATTGATCAACACCAGCCGCTGGAACAAGCTGGCTTTCGTGCAGGTTTTTCTACAACAGACCACATTCATGTAGTGCAGCAGGTTATAGAGAAATACACTGAGTTCAACAGGCCACTTTATATTGCATTCATCGATTATGCCAAGGCGTTTGATACTATTTCTCACGAATCTATTTGGGAAGCTCTGAATAAATGTCAGATAGACGAGCAATATATCCGAGTATTGAAGAACATCTACGACGGTAGCGTAAGCCGAGTCAAGATGGAAAAAAGGGCTGACATACCAATTTGCAGAGGAGTGAGACAGGGTGACCCCCTCTCACCTAAATTGTTCATAGCAGTTTAGCAACACATCTTTGACCATCTTTACTGGCAATCTGAAGGGATTAAAGTGAACCAGAGACAACTCTCTCACCTGAGATTCGCAGATGATATTGTTTTATTTGCTGAAACAAGTAATGGTTTAGAAAACATGATACAATCACTGAACGAGGAAAGCGAAAAAATTGGTCTCAAAATGAACGAAAACAAAACAAAAATATTGACAAACAGTAACACAAACACAATACATCTGAATGGAAAGCCACTCGAATATGTAAAAACATATATATACTTAGGAAAACAAATTTCATTCGAAGATAAAAACGAGGAACACGAAGTTGAACGCCGCATAAACTCTAGCTGTAAAAAGTTTTGGCCCCTAAAGGAAATATTAAAAGGGGAATTCCCCCCACATCTTAAGAAGACCGTTCTGGACACTTGTGTTCTACGTACTCTCACATATGGATGCCAAACATGGACTTATAACACTAAGATAAAAACTAAACTAGTAACATGTCAGAAGGCAATGGAGAGAAGCATACTGAAAATTAGAAGAATACATAAAGTAAGAAGTGAGCACATACGACGGAGGACAAAAATATTAGATGTCTTACTCTACGCTCTTAAACAAAAATGGCGGTGGACAGGACATATATCAAGATATATTGACATAAGATGGTCGTTAGAGACTACACTATGGGAAGGACCAACAGGAAAAAGAAGACGGGGTCGACCAAGAAAAAGGTGGTTAGATGAGATCAAAGTTGTAGCAGGAAGTGACTGGAGAAAGAAAGCAATGAACAGAGAGGTTTGGAAAGAGCTGGAGGAGGCCTTTACCCGTGAAGGGGTTCCAATCAATGACATCTGACATAAAAAAAAAGAAATAATAAATAAGTTAGTTGAATTTATGGAATTTGACATCAGTGATTTTAATGAATATTTATTAAATGATTATGGTTATTATTTTTAAAATGCATGCAATGTAATATTGAATGATTGGAAATAAATGGGCTATATTATTATTTATTATTAATTACCGCTCATATGACGTTGGTTCATTGATACTTGACGCCAGATGGAGCCCAGTGATCTTCTTTCCTTCAACTATCAGCTATTATAGATTATTCGGTAGTTGCTGCTAATGTTATCGCCTGCCGCATGATATTTATTTACAATCTTTTTCATGAATCACTCCGTCCACTGGTAAAAACGACATAAAAACTCATTCAGTAGTTTTTGAGTTTATCGCGAACAGATATAAATACGTACCATGCTAAAATATATTCTAGCGCACATTTCTTGGTCGAACAAATAAATGTTACTGCGAAAAATCTTATGTAGCTGTACATAACCATCCTTCATAACTTTCGTGAGAGAGTCTATGGCCAACTCTGGCACCGACCTTTGACGGTTTAAATGCCCTACAAAAAACCAGATATAAGTTGCACACAAACGGTCACCCATCCGAGTTGTGAACTGTGCTTAACTTTGTTGATCGACGCACGGGCTAGTCATTTGTTAAATACTCTTAATAGATAATCTAACTTCAGTATATCGAAAAAGCAAAATTTTAAGAGCGTTTTTGTTTTGAAGTAGTGGTGCCGTGTCACTTGTATATTAATACGTTTCCAAGTCATAGTTTGAGCAAGATGTGCATGATCCCGTGTATCGGCATCATATCACACGATCTGTGGGTGTACCGCAGTCACACGCTTCAGTTATGTTCGAACTAAGCTTACTCAACACCACATATGTGTATGTATATGAAGCATGCATCTAGCAAGTATATTAAGTATTTACAGAATAATATCATGTTCTAGCTAGTAATCGCGGCGTCACGTCACCCGCGTTTAGTATTTTAGCGCGATTTGGTAATTTGTACCAACAAATTTGCCTCAAGATATTAATTGATTGTATAAAACGCCTTGCACCAAAAAGCTTTTCAAGATCCCTATACCGTACTATACACCCATAATCCCAGTACTGTGTCACAAGCAAGACACTTTTAAAACATTTGAACAGAGCAAAGCTCAGGCAAATCGTCAAAGCTTTTCTTGGTAGTAGAGCTTTACTGATTTCAGCATAACTGGGCCGGCTCGACCGGGAAGTACTACCCTGTCATTGTATATTGACGAAAAATACCAGTTCCTATCTATACTATGGCGTTTCTTTCGGTGTGTAAAAGTCCCGGAGAATGCATCCCCTTCTTACTGGTCTTCCTTCTCCTCTTGTAATTTTACCCCTCCAGGCCGGCAACACACTCGTGTTTCCTCTAGAGTTACGGGTCCATAGGCGCTTGTAATCGCTTACCATCTGGCGATAGCTTGCCGTTAATTATCTCTGAATTTCTCTCAATTGGAGTTTTAACCAGGAGCCAAAAGTAATTCGTCTTTGTTTAATCTTTTTAAAATTAGCAGCCTGAAGATTGCAACGTAAACCTTGTAATCCATAAATTAGGGTTGATATTGATTTACATCAGAGCCGGGAATTAGATCCTATTTGAGACAGTGATTGCTATGTTGATATTATTAATCACTTGTAGTAGTCTGAGGAAGACTACGAACATGTGATGTCACTAATCAAATCTACCTAACCGCTCTATCTCTTACTAACTACGGAATTCAATATTCGAAATATAGATAGATCTGTAGATTTTAGATTCGTTTTTGACAGTTTTTGACATAAGCTCCATACAAAATATGTCAAACACGAATCTAAAATGTACAGATCTATCTATAGTTTGAATATTGAAAATGGCCGTAAATGTCACTCCAATATCTATTCGAAATGTGATTATACTGAAGAGAGGTACACCTAGTGCATTTATTAGACCTAAGAGTAGTTTGTATAATACCTTGTTTTAATAGGTTGGGGAAAAAGTTTCTTCGCATTTTTTAAGAAAATTCAAAACATTTTTTAACATAGTTTATTTACATTTAACTAAAGTATGTAGGTACCATTTTGTTCGATAACTTTTTGCCATCTTTTAGGTAGGGACATGATCCCATTGCTATAGAAATTTTGAGACTTCTGATCAAAATACCGCTACAAGTGGTTTTGGCAGTCCTCTCGTGATGTTAACCTGACACTGCCTAAAGAATTCTGAAGAGACCAAAACAGGTGGAAATCTGAAGGTGCAAGGTCAGGACTATATGACGGATGCATTAACACCTCCCAGCCAAACTCTCTTAATTTTTGCTGAGTGGCTAAAAATGTGTGAGGTCTAGCGTCATCATGATGAAAAACCACACCCCTTCTGTTGATTAATTCCGGCCGCTTTCTCTCAACTTCTTGCTTTAATCTCATCAGTTGTTCGCAGTAGAGTTCAGAATCGATGGCCTGGCCTGGTGTTAACAGTTCATAACGAATAATGCCCTCACACACAGCATCACCTTGTTGCGAGTTAACCCGGGTTTCGCCACAGTCTGTGAAGCCTGACCGGCCTTTGACCACGACCTTTTTCGCACGTTCTTGTCGTACGTGATCCACCTTTCATCACTAGTTATCAGTTTCTTCAAAAATGGTTCAGTTTCATTACGTCGTAATAAAGAATCACAAATGAGTACACGGTTCATTAGGTTTCTTTCAGTGAAGCAGTTTCGTGAGGTACCCAAATATCGAGCTTTTTTGTGTACCCAGTTTTTTTTAAATGCGCCAAAACTGTTTTGTGTTCAATTCCCAGTTCTTCAGCTACGTCGTAACTATTGATATGCCGATCGTGCTCCACTTTTTCAAAAAAGGCATCCATCTTATCCGTAATAGGGCGACCAGAGCGACGTGCATCTTTGAATCAAAATTTCCGTATTGAAAACGCTTAAACTAAATTTGTGCTACTCTCACAGTACTAGGTCCATAAACATCGCAAATTTTTTTCGCGGCTTGCGTTGCATTTTTACCTTTTTTGTAGTAAAATTTTAAAATGTATCGAATTTCTTCATTAGATTCACTCATCTTGACAGTATGAAAAACAAATAAATTTCCTAATTTGAATTTGGAATTATGTTATTTAAAAATTAAACTTTCAATAATACCAAAACCAGCCAGATACAAATAGTATAGCTAAAGAGATTTTATTACAAGTTCAAACATAATGCGAAAAGGCTTTACCCCCAACCTAATACATAAAATCAAAATTTTATGTAAACCAAGCTTTCCTGCTGTTCATTTTATCATCATCATCATGTCCAGCTTGCTGTTATGAAGTCAACTGCTAGGCTCCCCCAGGATTCTTCCTGTTCATCCGCTGCCAGGCACTTCGCGTATATCTTCAATCTAACAGGAGGGAGGTCCCATCGAGCGCCAAACTACTACATATTGCCTGAAAAAAACAAATCGCACCTTTGGGAACAAAGGGCCACTTCGGTAATTTTATACAAAAACTACGTAAATATGCAGAAAAAAACGCGATAATCGAATCTATATACACGGCAAAAATGGTGACATTCGCATGAATAACATCGTTATTTTATTTTGCGTAATTGGACCGTTTGCTTCAAAACGTAACGTCTCAACTAGTCAGTAGTGTGTTAGCAGCCAACATGTGACCTTGCGCATTTGTGACGAAAGGACACTACGATAAGACTTATTGGTTTACATATTTATTGCAATATTATTGTTACTATTGGATAATAATCTCGTTTTGTTACCAATCCTAGTAGTTGTTCATTGTTATTGAATTTATTTATTGCCTATATTTTGTAAGGTAGAATTGATGTCAAAAATCCTTCGGGTTGAAAAAGCCTCATGGAGTCCTTCCGCCCTGAGGAAAGGGCGAAGGGGACTGTCAGACTCTTACTGACTAAAAACCAACCCGTGTTCCTCATGTACCCGTGTGTCGGAGGGTCGGGTATCGCCGAAGCATTCGTTTCAAACCCCTGACGGGTATTGGCCCACCATATGGTCAGGCGGGCCCCGAACAAAACCCCCTTGGCGGCGGATGAAGGTGTTGGGCTCCGCCGCGAAAACACCTAGCGGCCGCAGAGGATAAGGAGGACGGCAAACTGGCAACCCCGCATCTCCTCTTCCTCTGCTGCCCCATCGCGACGCAACAATGGTGCGCCCCCATTTGATCGCGGAAGATAGGGCGCGCGGCAACGCAACCCTGACACGCCTCTCCTCCCGCGACCGCGCCCGACTGCGAGGGACTGACAGAACTGTCCCCCGCACCCGCACCTTAGGACGCATCCTGCGCAGGCCATTCCAAGCCCACGCGGAGCGTCCACTCCCGGGATCTCTCTTAGCTTCACCGCGGGTGTCCAAGCCACTGTTACTGAGCCCCCCACCACAACAAGGTAGAGATCCCACAGGGGGGGATGTCAAAATCCTATGAAGGTGGGCGTTAATGACTGCGATACAGTTAGTTTTTAAGTAATGCAGTCATTACCTTGCACAAAAATACAATGTACAAAATTATTTTGTGTGTCAATAAATATTTTTTTTTGTTTGCTGTAAACATAACGACACT
Organism: Euclidia mi; assembly: GCA_944739405.2. Taxonomy (NCBI): domain Eukaryota; kingdom Metazoa; phylum Arthropoda; class Insecta; order Lepidoptera; family Erebidae; genus Euclidia; species Euclidia mi. Next base: position 52,082,077 of record OX123198.2, on the reverse strand, counting down.
CATGTTTGTAAATTACATTATAGCATGAAACATTTTTTTTATCGGAACCAAAACGTTACTTCTGTTTATAAGTGAAATTATTTTTGTAATGATTTGTATTTTTATTTTGACAGAATGTTATTTTTGTATAGAAGTGACTTTTTTCTTTCAAATGATTCTCTTTGTTATGATGATAACAAACAGGCAATTTTATTTAAAAATAACTTCTGATATTTTTTTTAGTTTTTTTTTTATGGATGAATAGTCTTTTTTCAATAAAAGGTGTATTTATATTATTTAAAACAAATGGTAAATTTAATGAGCACATGAAGTTATGTTTGATAATCATGACAATTTACTGTAACTACCTTTATTTTATTGGGTTAGCGTGCGTTCACACTACGCCGGACCGGCTAATTAGCCGGTCCGGCTTAATGCCCGGACCGGCGAATAACGAGCCAGTGGCAGAACAATTTGTATGAAGCTATTCACACTAAGCTGGATCCGGTCAATAGACCGGATCCGGGCATTAAGATGGACTCGTAGAGCTGAGCTAAGAGTATGCGTTAGAATATACCGATCGTTATGGCAATGATCATATGCTATATTAGGTATAGATAGTTATACGTCAATTGTTTGACTATCTTAATTTCATAACGAGTATAACCACCGTGATATGCCGCGTGCGGTCAGACTTTACCTATGTAGTTATATTTTAACGTAGCGTTTTTTGACAGCAGAATGGTTGGCCGGTGACCATTTAGATAGACATTTTGTAACATTCCAAGGCTTATTTATTTCTTCTTATTGTATCCTTTTTTTGATATATTTATTGTTGAGTTTCCTTTACTCTTTGATAAATAATTTTACGATTTGATATATTTTTACCATTTTTATACACACATATTTTATCTGTACGTAACGTGAGCACAAAAGTGAAAAAAATATAGAAAAAGTAATAAACTTTTTCTATATTTTTTTCACTTTTGTGCTCAGTTTTATTACATTTAGCTTTTTGTTATTATTAGCACCTTTTTTGTTTAATTAAACTTTATAGTTTAATTTCATTTTGATATCTTTGTGTACTTTTTGTACATGTATTTTTTTAATTTAATTTCTTGCATTTTTTTATTCCTTGAACTTTTAACTTTGGCGTAAAATTATAATATTTTTTTGTCTTGTTACGGTTTATTTGTTTAATTTTACATACATACATACATAGACTCACGCCTGTTTCCTCGAAGGGGTAGGCAGAGACATATTAAACGCCCACTTTTCGCCAGTGTTTTGATCCCACGTAATAGGTGGCGAGCCTATTGCCGCTTATTGGGACATTCTGTTTGCCAGAGCCTCGTCCGTTGATCGGCAGGTGCACCACTTGCAGGTGAGGTTGGCTTGGGACCCTAAGTTCTTGGTGGGAACCCTGTTTAATTTTAACGTTTTGTAATGTTTGTGAACTTAAAAAAAAACGGCGTATTCTTGACATATTGTTTAATTTTACTTTAAATTTGCATTATATTTAAATTTCTTTAATCTTGCCACATTTGTTATTTGTTTAGATTTTTCTTCTTCACTATATTTTTTGTTGATTAACTTTTTGCTATTTTTGCCGTAGTTTTTGCCATCTAAATACATTTCATTATAGGTCTCGATAACAATCTTAGTATTCTTAATGGTTTTTTAAAACGAGCCTTACCAAACCACTTGCTCTTATCATTCTAGTTATGCATCAGACATATCTACGAGTAAATACTTCTTCAAATTAGGTGATCGAACGATATAGATAGTTATGAAACATGCCTAGTGCCGGTGACATAGTGTTACCAACAGTTGGACTAAGCTCTCCACCAGAAACCACAAATAAAATTTACCTAGACACATGACACCCACTTAAATTATCATTATAATACTTAGGTATTTCACTTCGGAAAACAATTGGTATACAAAAATAATAATTCGTTCTATTTAGTTATATGTAACGAAAAATACAAATTAAATGTTAAATCAACACATCAAGTAATATAATAATAATAGATTGAAAAATGTACAAATTATTTTAAAACGAACGTTGTATTCAATTTTAGGCACATGTTGAAACCCCCAGTTTTAGTGATAATTCTACTAAGTTGGTAACACTGATCGGAGCTGGCCTTAGAATAAGAAAAATACTATAGAGACCGCATTACAATAGCAGTCTTGTCCAATATACATAGTTACATTTTGACTTATGATTTTTCTAGCGTAGAGTAAGATAAATGTCTATAAATGATTATATTATTATTTGATTTAGTCGTGGCTTTAACATAGCCCGGCGCATGCAAAAATAATTTTAAAACCAATATAAAAAAACGCCTGGCAATGTTATAAAGCCCCGACTAAATCATCTGACTTATGTTTGTTTGTATTCTTTAAACATTAAACTACAATATTTAAAAATTGCATGTTGCCTCAAATACATTTTTGTTCGTTTTTTCATAATTTTCTATAGCCTCGCTGCTTACCAGCCAGGTCTGCAATCATGCCTCAAATACCTACCCAAAATTGATGCCAGCTCTCCTAGTAGGTATAAAGTAAATATCGATGAAACATAAATATAGATCAATAAATTTTAACGTAGGAACAGACACTTGTGATTTCATTTCAAAAACCTGTTCAAATTAAAACCTGCATATTATTATTATATGTAACCAATTTTAAACTTTCGCGATTTGTATACATCATACAAAATAATTTAGCGGGTCTTGATCGCGTTAACTTAACTTATTTAAGGTATAAATACCTATTTGTTTCCGACGTTTCGCTCGTCTTGCACCGAGCTTGGTCGCGGAGAGTCGTCGGAAACAAATAGGTATTTATACCTTAAATAAGTTAAGTTAACGCGATCAAGACCCGCTAAATTATTTTGTATATGTAACCAAGTCAGGAACAAATAAACAAATCGTGTTTTTAGCTGATTGCATTGTCAAACGGAGATTGAAGTTCAGTAACGTCAATGTTTGGTTACCACCAGGCACCGTGTACTTAATTTAAATGGCAATAAAATTCAAATTCAAACCCATGTCTCTGAGTTTTGGAAGTTATGTGCATTTATTAGGTAAGTATCGCTTGCTATGATCTAGGAAAACATCGTGACTAAACATGCATAGCTTAGTAGTTGTTTGCCGAAAATGGTTTTTTATATAAACTGTTATTATGAACGCGAAAGTGTTTAAGGATGTATTTCTTTCTCTTTCATACAAAAATATTTTAAATAAAAGTATCGATAAAATATTAACGTTCCTACAAAATATCAGTACAATCTTTATACGCATAAGTCAAAATGTCTATGAATGAAGTTTCTAAGTTTCACATGAAGTTCTATTTGATTTTGACTAAACGAATCTGACATTGGTGACCATGGCCATCCATGGTCACCAATGTCAGATTCTTTTAGTGATGATCTTGCGATGCAATCCTTTCATCTATAAAGTATATTTAATCCAGGGAGCCGGTCGTCATCCGGCTAATAAGCCGGTCCAGCGTAGTGTGAACACTCGCTCCGGGCGCCGGCTTCCGGCTAATTAGCCGGTCCGGCGTAGTGTGAACGCACGCTTACTTTGTGTTTCTTTTCTTTTTAAAAGATCCCTCATACTTTTATATTGCACAAGTTGTAAAATGGCATTATGTTTATATTTATTTTAATAATAACTAGTAATTTTAAAAATAAACGACTTTATTGGTTTATAGGTCATTATTAATATCTTAGGTATATTTTAGGTTTTGTTGTTACTCTTGCGCGTCAAGGAATAAATGCTTTATCTAGTGAAAATCAACTAATGAGTAAGGAAGAGCACTCTGAAATAAGTCACAAGGTTTGCGAGGTGGTTTCTCAGCAAGATAATGTAAACACAATGAAAAAGGTATATAGAGGGCAGTTTAATTGTGATTCATAAAATATATTATAGGGATTATAATGTCTATAACCTACTAATGATTATGTAACGGGACCCGTTACATAATCATTAGTATGTGTACAAATCGTGATTGTTTAAAATGTCTATAACCTGTAAGTAATTATTTTTTCTTTTAGATCTTAAAGTATTATAATTGCTTAATGACTACCAAAAAGAGTATGCCGAAGAAACTTCTGAACAGATAAATAAAAGAACAGATTATGCTGAAGATATTACAGAACAGCCAGATAATTTTGAAGACACTATAGGCAGTTTCAGAGAAATACCAAATACATACATACATAGGTACATACAAATACTCTCACGACTGTTTCCCACAGAGGTAGGCACAGACTACGGGATGCCATTTGCAACGATCCCGACATATCTCTCTTGCGTGCTCCATTTACTCCCATTAAATTCCTCATGCATACACATACTCTTCTGTTCAGTGTACCTCTACCCTGTCCAGTTTTTAGGATGTCTCCAATCTGGTCAGAGAATGTCCGCCTAGGTCTTGGTCGTCGTCCTGTCCCATTCAAACTTGTCTTATATTTCTGCTTGGTCAGTCGAAAGACTCTTGCGCGTCAAGGAATAAATGCTTTATCTAGTGAAAATCAACTACTGAGTAAGGAAGAGCACTCTGAAATAAGTCACAAGGTTTGCGAGGTGGTTTCTCAGCAAGATAATGTAAACACAATGAAAAAGGTATATAGAGGGCAGTTTAATTGTGATTCATAAAATATATTATAGGGATTATAATGTCTATAACCTACTAATGATTATGTAACGGGACCCGTTACATAATCATTAGTATGTGTACAAATCGTGATAGTTTAAAATGTCTATAACCTGTAAGTAATTATTTTTTCTTTTAGATCTTAAAGTATTACAATTGCTTAATGACTACCAAAAAGAGTATGCCGAAGAAACTTCTGAACAGATAAATAAAAGAACAGATTATGCTGAAGATATTACAGAACAGCCAGATAATTTTGAAGACACTATAGGCAGTTTCAGAGAAATACCACATACGAAAGTACATACGCATACCTTTCTCGATGCTTGCCACTACATCTTCTTTTACCCCACAACACTCTCTTTTCACACAATTCTTTACTCTGTCAGTCCAAGACACACAACATATACTCCTCAGTACTCTGATTTTTACAGAACTTATTCTACTTTTAAGTCACTTCTGCTATACTCAACTTTCACAACCTAATTGTACGTACTAACACCAGTCTATGTACAGCCAAACGTGCCTTTTTGGACACGTTTTGGCTGTTCATAAACGCCTTCAAAGCTCCATTCACTCTATTACCTGCATTAACTCTCCTTTCAATGTCTCCTTCCAAATATTAAGGAAATAATTGAATATGTCAAAGAGGGCAATATAACAGAAAAACATCTCACTCAGGACAGAGTACGCTTCTAATTTTTTTGTCAAATATAATTGTATTATTTTGGTTAATGTTATTGTAATACTATTGTTTTGATACTTAAATTGTAACTTGGGGATATGCCCAATTTTGTTCAGAGTTTACATGCTATACGAGGCATCTTAGATAATATTATGTTGTTTTAATTATTTTAATATTAAGTACAAAGCACTTAAGTCACAAAATTCTCAGTAGCAGCACGGAGTCTGGAAATGTGCCCGGTACGGCAATAGGCTCGCCCCTTATTACGCGGGACTAAAGTATATCTGGCGAAAAGTGGGTGTAGAAATACACCTCTGCCTACCCCTTCGGGGATAAAAGGCGTGACGATATGTATGTATGTATGTATTAAGTACAACTTTAACTTTTATAAAGATTTTAAATACTAAAACAGTATGCGCTCTCATGTTGTAGTGTGTTGCATTATGCTCTAACAATGAGGTGTTTTTGATAACTATTTAGTATATAATTAAAGTTTTATCAGTTATACAGTAACTTGAAAGCCAGTTTTTGTGATTTCTTTCGAAATGTTTATTATTTTCTTTTATTTGGATGCCATTTGTTTGAATTTGAAATAAAAGGACTTGATATTGTCATATATTTAATTTAATAATTCTCCATTTCATCGTAAAATATAGTGTTTAACTTATTATTTTGCTCGTTTCAGGTTAAATTGGTTTCCAATAAAATTGAACTTTACTAAAAGTAATCGTAAACCGTTCTAAATCATGAAAAAACACTGAATTATAAGATGACATATTTTTTAAAAACGTCACTTCTGCAAGACTACTGTTAGCGATTTGTAACAAAAGTCCCTTTTGATACCCTTCCTTCAGTTTATGGCTTGTTTCTAGGCATGTTCACAACGGCTATAAACCAAAAACGCGTTTCAACGTTATGCTATAAATTAAGAGCAGACTATTTTTTATGCGATAATATATTAGTAACACACGTTGTAGCAAAAATGCGACAGCGTTCGATTTCGTTATGTTTTTAGCGTTTTAACTGCATGCTTGTTTTCGTGAAACAGATATCAGATATATAACGGAGTGTTCTTTCGTTGGATCTAGCGCGGATTTTGATTTATATAGAAACTAGCTTTTGCCCACAACTTCGTACAACAAACATCAAAATGGTTCCAAACTTGTCCAACTTTAGGCATATTTACAACTATTATTTTGTATTGACTAACTATATTACACTTAAACTAAATATTTACAAGTAACTAACAATTTTTGACCATGTATATGTATGTACACGCGACATAACAGACATAAAGATAAACATTCAAAAGTTCAAAACGAAATACGCGAGAGTTATAACACAAATTTATAACACAGCACGCTGACAGCAGAACCGAAAACGAACTGCGCTTTTGAAATGCTTTTTATCTGCGCCTGCGCTTTTTTAGTACTTGCGCTTTTTCGTTTTGCTACATTTGATAGAGATGGCAAATCTCAAACTGTGCGAAAGAAAGAGCGAGCAACATGACATGATGATGTTATCAGTATACAATTGATTTTCGCTCTTATTTTAATGGTGCAAAAGTTGATTAATATAAATATACAAGACACGATGACATCTTGTGGCGACGCAATAGAACTAACAGGTAACATCGATCATCATTTTACCATATGCCATCAGATTGTATTAATATCGCATTTTTGCATAGATGGCGTTACTTGTCTATACTCAAGTAACCTTCGTCAAAATATAAAAAAAATATATTAAAAACGGATAGCATAGCAGATTGGAGTGGAAATAAATAGCATACTGCTTCTGCTATATTTTGTAAACGGCGTTTTTTTTCTGCTATGTAATATAACGAGCACCTTTACTTGTTTCTCACAAACCGCTTCCTGTATTGTCATTTTAATAATCACGATTATTCCTGAAGAACTGATCAAGAATCGTCTTAGTACTCTAAAAGAGAACAGAGTTATTTAAAAAATCATTAAAAAAAGTTAAATATGCTCCTCCTGTAAAGTTGAAAAATAATTATGCAGAAGTGACCCTTTGTTCCCAAAGATGCGAAATAGTGACAATAAAACTGCATTACGAATGGCAGGCACAGTGAAGTACCTGTTCAGTACTCCAAGGCTAGCAACGTGTACAGACCAATTTCACGTGTCTGTTGAATTTGTCATTTCCGTTCAAATAAAGAGTGTATTGGAAAGTTGTATGTCAATATCCATTCAGTGAAGAAGAACATCGATAATAGGTATGTATTTTCCATTTTCTGCCGATGAGCCAAGGAGCTCTCTGAAAGCAAAGTGGCTTGAAATGTAGTGAATGTGTATTTTAAAGGTCTGTATTGTAAATTCAACAATTGTTGAAAGTAAAGTTTTTTTTGACTGCCTGATAGTGTGTCTATTGTGGTGATCAATTTGCCTCAAATGCATATGAGTGGTATTCGATAGCCATGCAAAATGTTGTGTTATTGTATATCACATGCGTATTTCAATATTGGTAACTGTACGGGGTCATCGAAATCAATTAAGTGTGTAAAAAATATACGCATTGAATAAATAATATATTTTTCGGCTTATGATACCGCGCCGCCGACGCAAACGAGGGGAGTTCAATGTATTCTCGGTATAGGTATGAAGGAAAAGGCGGAAAATTCTGAATAAATTTTATTTTTCAATATACTCCCCTAACATCTCAATACATTTATTTGTTCGTGAAAGTAACTTTTCAATTCCCTCTGAAAAATTTTTTTCTTCATGGCCCAAAAAATGTTCGTTTATTGCTCCCTTCAACTCTTCATCGTCCGAAAAATGCTTTCCACGAAGGTATTTTTTAAGATTAGGGAATAGATAATAATCACTAGGGGCCAGGTCCGAACTGTAGAGTGGATGATTGATTTCTTCAAATCCGTACTCCCGCACAGCAGCCTGGGCAAGGCGCGCCTTGTGAACCGGCGCGTTGTCGTGAAGCAGCAACACACCTGCGGTTAATTTTCCACGTCTTTTTTCTTTAATTGCCTCCTTTAAATTACGCAGGGTGGTTGCGTATGATGCAGCAGTAATACTTTGACCTTTTTTTGTATACTCGATTAGCAAGATTCCCTTAGAATACCAAAACACCGTGGCCATGAGCTTTCCTGCGGACGGAGTGACTTTGAACTTCTTCGGCGGGTCTGATCCTTTTTTGTGCCACTGCATAGACTCTTGCTTGCTCTCAGGGTCATAGTGATGAACCCACGTTTCATCACCAGTAACAATCCGATCGAAAATACTTTGCGGATTTTCACCACAGAGGTCCAAAAACTCCTTACAACAGTCAACTCGCACTTGTTTCTGTAGCGCGGTGAGCATTCGCGGCACCCATCTTGCACTGACCTTTGACAAATTTAGGCGCTCATGAAGGATTGTGTGAATGGTACCCACGGATAGCTTAGTCATTTCTGCTAATGTTTTCACTCTTACACGAGCATCTTCAAGTACAAGTTTTTCGACTAATTTGACGTTTTCTTCAGTAGCGGCACAAATTGGCCCACCAGCGCGGGGGTCGTCTTCAATGCTCTCTCTACCCCGTTTGAATTCACTTGACCACTTCTGAATTGTAGATAATGAAGGCGCAGAATCTTGGTAAACAGCCACCATTTCTTCATGGATAATTTTTTAAGTTTTTCCTTGTTTTGTGATGAATTTTATCACTGCACGATGCTCGATTTTTTTCATCATTGTCGAATGAGTCATCATAGTTGTCTTTTCGCGATGATATCTTGAATACTAATGGTGGCCATTAAATGAAATTTTGTATTTATACCCTCAAAGAGTGTCATTAACTAATGAAATATTTAAATTACCCTTATCATTAGTATATCACCTCGATACCGAGAATACATTGAACTCCTCTCGTAGCATCGGCTGTGGCAAAGCAAGTTATACTAAGTCAAAGTCAAGTCAAAAGTCAAAATCATTTATTCATCTAGGCCACAAAGTAACGCTTATGATCGGCAAAATTTAAGTACTAAGAAAATAGAACGGTACATTGAGATGCGGTCAATGCGGGCGGAACGGGTTATATCAACTCTTCCTACCAGCACGCAGTGACATAATATGGTGACAATCTACGCATAGTGCTATTATGACGCATATATTTATATATAATTAGGAGAGGCATATATCAAAAAGTGGACCGCGAAAGTCTGCTTGGTGAGATGCGGCGATGCCAATCCATTTGCGAGATGGCAATCTACAATAATAATTAGGGTATGAATCTGCCTTCGAAATATTCCTTAATGCTATAGTATGTTTTACTAAGTAATAATTCAAACAATTTCTTTTTAAACACACTTGTTTGAAATAGAATTAGTTTTTATTATAAGTCAAATCGATTAGATCGATTGAGTAACATTTTGTTCAGTCTATTGAAAATTTCTGACAATGGTCACACTGAACTGTCACTTCCGTTGCCGCCTTGAAAAATTAACACGCCGTTTGCACTCTCGCGTGCCTTGTAAATAATTAATAAATTGATCGCCCTTTGAATTAACGCGAATTGAATTAACTTGCAAATACTATAAACTGCCGCCTTTGGTTTGCCCGGCAAAAGTTGAGTCGAACATTGACATTTGCAAACTGAATTGTGAATCCTGTGAACTTGCATCGTGCATTGAAGACGCTGCGTTGGAGTCTGGTAAAGTAAAGATAATTCACTTGCTAATATTGGCCAATTTTAGTCTCGTGTGTGTTTAACTTGCCTCCAGGACTCCACTCAAGAACATCACCAGGAGATATTTGGTAAGACATTTGTTTTAATTCTTAGCGCCAAGAAACTTGGTCCATGTGTTTAGATCCTTTGCCTTGGGCTAAGACTGGATGAATTAATCGCTTCCACTGATCTCTGTTAAAAAATACCCATTCTTAGCCCGAATTCTAGACAACACTTATGGGTAGTTCTCTTATAGATTGGGGGAGATGGTTATATAATTTAATTGCCATGCAGTATGCGTTTCTTCTGAACAGTTCTAAATTTATTTGAGGCAATTTAAATTTGTGTTTGTGTCTGGACGATTCGCCGAATTTTGTAAAAACTGCCGTATTTCTTTTTATGAGTAGGCATATCTCCATTATATAAAGGCACGGTATGGGTAAGATTTTAAGTTTTTTAAATAGGGGTTTACAGCTGTCTATTATATCTACGCCGCATATCGCATGTATACATTTTTTTTTGTGTTCTAAGGACTTTATCAACGTCTACGGAGTTTCCTCATATGACAATACCGTATGTACATTCCGTACGTACACGGAAGATACGTATGCGTGGTATGCTGTAAGGGCTGTCTTAATATTAACGGTTTGCCGGAGTTTTTTTCGGACATATACAAACCGATTTATTTTGTTGGTCAACTTTTCTATATGGCATTTCCAGTTACAAAATTTGTCGACTGTGATACCTAAAAATGTGCATTCATCAACGCAGTCAACCGGACTTCTGTTGTATTTTATGTTAAGAGGGGTTTTGTTGGCTGCATATGTATTAAATTGAACAATTTTTGTTTTTATCATATTAATTTTATGATGGTTGTGTTCTAGCCAATGAACAGCATTATCTAGGGCTATGTTGATGTCATTTTCTAAGTTAGATTGTTTGTTATTTTTTATGATTAGTGTGGTATGATCTGCAAACAATATGGAACTATGTGTAAAGTGTTTAAAATATGTGTGAATTTAAGACAAAAGTGGAAGTAAGTAAAAATGTGCTAATGATCCAAAACGTCCTTGTTCCCTCTAACTCAAAGAACTATAAGTATCACAAAAAGTTTTAGTTCTTTTGGAGACTTGCAAAGACAAGTAAAAACTTAGAGTCAGACACATCACATACCTATGAGTTTTCTCGACGTACACTATCCTTAGATAAGAAGCGTTTCGTCATCATAACATGCCATTAAATGAACCTTATTTCAAAGATTTTAACGTTCAAAATGGCGTGTTCTGTAAATATAAATTCTTTATTACATTTTCCGCACTGCTCCGTTGTTTTCAAGTGTTATTGCAAATCCTGTTTCAGTTGTATATTTCAATTATAAAACGTCTATTTAGAAGACGAATATGAGGAAATACAGTGTAGATTGGTTTATGACCTGATATTTTTATGTTATATTTTACGACTGTCTTGATATTTGTTAATACAGTCTTAGTGCATGTGGCATTTAAAATGTTCACTGTCAATTCTGTAATTGAATAAAAATACAAAATATTTATAGTCAGATAATATTATTATTTATCTAAGTAACTACTTTACTGTTGCTGGAAAAACATTTTGATATTGATTTTACAGGATTTGGATTCTGTTTCGTAAACAACTTATTTACTTATTGATTTCTATTATAGTCGAAGAATATTAAGCTACGTAAGCCGACAAACTGTTATCCTCTTGGCAACGCTCTAATAGTAATTATTGTGTTTATAACACATACGTAAAATATCTAAACCATGCATAACTATTTGTGATTCACACATTTGTACCATATGGTTTGACTCAAAAGGTCTTGCACGATTTTCAAATACCATTTGATTAGATACTTATGTTAGTCTGCTGTCAGAGCATACTCGCATAATATAACGTATTAATGTAGCTGTTACGCCTTAAAAATGTTGACGAGCCTTGGAAGTGCAATTCCTCGTGGTAAGGCTCTTTATGGGCGGCCTCCTATTTAGAATAGTCATTTTGTCACGGACAGCGTTAGGGTGCTAGTATACGTTAAGAAAATCCTACGTGCCTGCTGCAGATAAGACCGAATCATCATGTGTGACAATAAGAATAATTTCGGATAATAGGCACGAACATATTACAACGTTGATGTGTCGTGTCAAGCTCAAACAAAATATTTTCTTATTCTTGCGTAGGATCGGCTTTTCTAAGCGTGTACAAGCGCTCTTATACCTATAACGTTAACCTCGCCAATCAACAGATAATGCGGCCAATAATTTACCACGGTGCTTCTTCTACGATTTGATTTTAGATTATCAATATGATACAAAACTGCATAACAAATGAGTATATTTGATACATAAATGCAAAAGTAATTATAACTGTTACTTCGTTTTCTTTGTAATGTAAGTTATAAGTCATGTTACACGTCGTACCGCATCAATCGTCCAAACTTGTGAGGTGTATAATTGACCTCTTAACTGACCCACTGGGCCGTGAAATAACAGCTGTAGCAGACACACGCCACAGGTTGAATACGAACTCATTTTACACTAAGGCGGGTACATTTGACGGGCTCACGATACATATTCATTAAGCTCTAGGATTCACGCACGAAAAACTCATCATTTCTTCCATAATTGTCCGTATTTATGCAAAAAAGAACCACCCAGCAAAAACGCACTTCTGAGATATCAATGGATTTACAAAAACAAGTGCAGCTCCGTTAGATTAAGTAAAATATTACATTTATTTTAAATAAATGTATTGATAAATTACTAATTTAAGTATGTGTATATAAATTTGCTCTGGGTACTCTTAAACTTTCTACATAATTAAGAAAATGTGCATGTGGTTCCTTTTAATATTTACTAACTAATAGCTTTCCTCATATGCAAAAAAGAACCACAACCCATGGTTTGTGGTTATTTTTACTTAGTACTTATACTTTCTTTATGTATATCAGTAAAGCCATTGATTTTCCGATATATATGAAATTAAGCATCACCGTAGTAAACCTTTTATATGCAGCCTATAACAATCCACTGCTGGACATAGGCCTCTCTCAACACGCATCACAGTACATGGTTCTTAGCCTTTCGATCCATTCCGTCCCAGCCTCGATTTCGGGTCGTCAGTCCACCTAACCGGGGGCAGGCCTACCTTACGCTTACCGAGTCGTGGTTCCACTCTAGGACAAGCTGGGTCTATCGGTCATCAGTACTTCTGCAGATATGACCAGTCCACTGCCTCATAAGCTTACTTATTCTGTGAGCTATGTCGGTAATTCTAGTTCTTTGTCGGATAACTTCATTGCGAATTTTATCCTTCAAAGAGACGCCAAGCATAGCCCGTTCCATAACTCGCTGCGTGACTTTAAGTTTGTGGACTAGTCTCACAGTGAGTGTAAACGTCTCGGAACTGTACATCATAACAGGTAGGACACATTGGTGGTAGACTTTGGTCTTCAGGCATTATGGTAGGGGCGAAGAGAAAACCTGACGTAGTTTGACAAAAGTGATGAGTTGATTAAAATATTATGTCTCCCTGCCTCACACCTCGTCGCAATCGCGTCGACGGGGCTGGAGTTGGATGGTCTTAGTGGCGATATCATACAAACATATCAACGCCTCGATGTAGCGCTAATCAATACAAGACTACTGCAGAGCATCCAGAACCACCCAGGTTTCGATGGAGTCGAAAGCTTTCTCGTAGTCCACGAAAGCCATACACAGCGGCTTATTGTACTCATTGGTCTTCTGTATAATCTGCCAAACAGTTCCTGTGGCTAAAAATCGTCGAGTTTTCTGGCTAGGCTCTTTGTAAGCACTCTCGAGAACAACTTGTAGAGGTGGCTGAAGAGTGAAATGGGTCTATATTTTTTCAGTGAGGTTTTGTCACCTTTTTAGAAGAACAGAACAACCGCACTCCCGCTCCACGCCTAAACAGTAAGGCCCTGATGGATAACGGAATTATAGAGGCTCGCTAGCTCTTTCAGGACCACAGTCCTTCCTGCTTTTAAGAGCTCTGTGGTGATTCCGTCGTCCTATGGAGACTTGTTGTTCTTAAGTTGCTCGAGACCTTCTCTTACCTCGCCTTGGTTGACATCAGGGATTTCCTCCGTGTATTGGCGCGGGAGTTGGGCTCTATAGTCATCATTGCCTGGTTTCAAGAGTTAAGACTTCCGTGATGTGTACAGGTCTTGGTAGAAGCGCTCAATTTCAGCGAGAATATCGAACTTTTTACGCCTTCCGCAGTACAATATTCCTGCTGTTTACAATATTTATTTATACATGGTAGAACCGAATGCTTGTGGTTCCATTTTGCAAAAAAACATATAAGTCTTTAAATTATGATTTTATTTTACGCATAACGGTACCACAGAAATTTGATTCCATTTGGTGTATTATAATAATTGTTAATAATAGAAATATGTATAATGGTACCAGGTATCTGTGGATCTGTTTTGTATAAAATGACATGGAATTAATATGGTTTATTTTTGTAGAATCGAGTCCCATGGTGCTGTGGTTCGGTTTTGCAATATATATAATGTGTGTTTTTGCTGTTGGTTCCTTTCTGCTTTTTGTATAACTTGTTTCCAAGGGAAAAATCATGTGGATCTTTTTTGAATAAGAAAATAAACCACTTTTAAATAAGTATTATTCAAAAAAAAAAACGAAATTTGTCGTGTGGTTCCTTTTTGCATAAATACGGATAATTATGTTAGTAATATCTAGTTATGTTTATTAAACATAGATTCATCATAAATAACCTTAAGCAGCAATATAGAAATATATATGACTAATATTTTAACACTGAGCTATAAATAATGCATAATGTATGAGCATCTGTTGAATTCTTAGATAGTACTTTTTTGTGTGTTGGCCTTGATTTCACGTTGATTTTCACGTTGATTTATTTTATGCGATGTTACAAGCTGCGATGGAGCACACTTACCTAGAAAGTACTCAGATTATATTCATCGGGCAATATAGACTCCACCTAAGACTACACTTATGTAGTACATGAGTTCACTTGAGAAAAGAGTAAGCAAAGTGCTTTATACGTGTGGATTGAATGACCAACTTAAAAGGTCGACGCTGACTCCTTTGCCTCATCGTTGTCGATGGTAGAAACGTGACGGAAAAACTGCATTGTGTACTTCCTCAGCAGATTCCCATTGTGTATCCTATAGAAAACCGATAAACTGGCAATCCTGTGACGATGCTTTAGGTATTGGAGTTTTGCGTCAACTAGTAGGTCATTGCCGATGAGTCTCGTGGCTTTCCTCTCATTTTAGTCATGAACCTTCAGCTAGTATTTTGCTGAACCATCGCATAGGCAGGAGGAGAAACTGTCTCACCATAAAGTAATGCCTCACCTCATTGAGAATAGCCAATTTCTGCCCAGCTTGTAGGGCTATATAAGGTCGAAAGTTTATCATTGAGCTTTACGTAACTCCAATAAGTTCCAGGCGATCAGTTACGGGCGCAAATACATTGCCAAAAATCGGCACCAGGTGAAATTGGCTCCGTTTGGTGGCAAACGTACAAGCATGAGCCTTTGCTATATTAAACTTGATTTGGTTAGCAACGTCCCAGTCGGATGACGCCTTCAAAGACAAGTTTAAGCGCTCAGTCATGTCCTTCATGAATTTGCGCTTCACTTGGCCAAGAATTGAACATATTATATCGGTTATAGAGTACAACCGTGCCGTCAAGTTCAAAGGTTTTAACAAGATCCCAATTAATTGTCGAGAATACGTATCGAGGCTACTTATATACAGAAGCACAACTCCTACTAGTTAAGCCACAAGACTATTAAAACCGCTACTTTATTTTGATAGTTTGTGAGAGGAGCATGTCCACCTACCTGCATGATTTTTGATATTCTGTTCAATTTTGTGCTCTTAGTTCTGTGATTAATGAAATAATGTATATGGCTATTTTATTTCACTAATATGGTGCTGACAGCACTTTAAAACGAATTTACGCTCAAAATAATCATGTAATATGGTGCTTCAGTAAATATTTATTGCACCATATTACATGATCTTATATGAGCTTGATTTTTTATGCTTAATCATTAGCGTTCTTTTATGTAATGCATCATAGTATGAAAGTGTGGGAGAGAGTAATTGAGCGACATTTGCGATCAGAGAGTGAGATTTATCGTAACCAATTCGGTTATATGCCTGGTCGAGGAACGGTGGATGCCATTTTTGTACTTCGCCAAATTTGTGAAAATACAGGGAGGCGCTTAAAAATCAGCATATGGTATTCGTTGACCTCGAAAAGGCATATGACCGGGTACGACGTGAAGTCTTGTGGTGGTCCCTCAATAAGAAAGGAGTGCCTGAAAAGTACCTGAAGTTGATCCAAGCTATGTGTGCTGAATGCCACGTGCAAGTCCATTCCGCAGCTGGAATCACAGCCAGATTCGATGTGGCTGTAGGCTTGTACCAAGGATCGGCTCTTAGTCCCTACCTCTTCTTGTTGATTATGGATGCCCGGACTATCATCGGACATACAGGGGAGGCCCTGGTGTATGCTATTAGCCGACCACATCATCCTGGTAGCAGAAAGTAGACAAGAGGTGCAGAGCAAGCTGGAGAATTAGCGGAAGAGACTGGAGCACGTAGGCCTTAGGATAAGCAGAACCAAAACTGAATACATGTTCTGTGACTTTGGCGGCCTCTCTAGTCCAATCCCGGTTACACTCGGCGGTATACCCCTACCAGTATGCTCCGACTTTCGCAACCTCGGTTCACTCCTGCAACACGACGGCGAAATTGACGGGGATGTTCGGCAAAGGATCAACTTAGGATGGATGAAATGGCGACAGATCTCGGGTACAATGTGCGATCCTAAAATGCCTTTGAAATTCAAGGGACGCATATATAAGGTGGTTATAAGGCCGTATTGTATGGAGCCGAGTGTTGGGCTACTAAAAATATGGATGAAAAACGATTACATGTGGCAGAGATGAAAATGTTGCGATGGATGTGTGGAGTTACGAGAATGGATAAGATTAGGAATGAATATGTGAGAGGTAGTCTGAAAGTGGCGCCTATAGACGAGAAAGTGAAATGAAGTCGTTTGGCTTGGTATGGACATATTATGCGAAGAGATGATATGTATGTAGGTAAGCAAGTGATGAATATGAAGGTAGAGGGATGGAAGAGGAGAGGGAGGCCAAGGAAAAGATGGATGGACTGGACTGGATGGATGAAGGACGTACTGCGCCGACCCCAAATAAATTGGGACCAGAGCAAGTAGATGATGATGATGAGCGTTCTTTTAAATCAAACGATTTGCAGGGGCCGAAAAATATTTAAAATAAAAAATCGCGGTCCAGCAGTAATTTGCTGTCACAGATTAATTTAAAATAAGTGCAAGCGAACGATTTTCAAATTTTTTCATGTAATATGTAGCTGAGAATTCAAAATTATTTTTATGAGAATGAACATACGTAGTCCTGAAGATGCCAATATTTACAGCTATCTGAGTAATAAATGAATGAATAAAAATGCTGAGAGTTAGCGAAATCTGCTGAAAATGTAAGAAAATCTATCATACTGGTGACAGAGATGCGTCATCCTCAGAAGCAGCAGAAAGCTCATTTATTTTCCATTTGACGGTATCTGCCCTTTGCCAGCGGCACTGTAAATATATTGCAATCGTGTGCACTTTAATCATTTAAATGGTAATTTTTATTTTGGTATATACTATATATATTTTTACATACATACATACATAGACTCACGCCTGTTTCCCCGAAGGGGTAGGCAGAGGCATATTAAACGCCCACTTTTCGCCAGTGTTTTGATCCCACGTAATAGGTGGCGAGCCTAGTGCCGCTTATCGGAATATTTTGTTTGCCATCGGCAGGTGCACCACTTGCAGGTGAGGTTGGCTTGGGACCCTAAGTTCTTGGTGGGAACCCTATGCACCCTCATTTGTATTGTTCCTCATGCATTTATATTGTTAATTACCGCAAGCCCCGTGCCTCGGAGAGCACGTAAAGCCATTGGTCCCGGCTGTCATGGAGAGCTTTATAGAATCTCGCTATCTTTTTGGGTTACGGAGTTCAGTCGGCAAAGCTCTGTGGAAAAGCTGATATTCTGAAAAATCTAGTAAGACAAGTAAGCGTGTTGCACTTGCGTTGCGTTGTTGTTGTTTGTTGGCGCGTGAAAATTCTATCAAAATGTTTACTCTGGATACGTTACGCCCAACGATTTTATATTTATCTGATCGATACCCCAGATTGATGAGAAGATTGGTGCGATCTGGTAGCTAAGACTTACCGAATTATTTTTTAGCTTTTAGTACATAGCCTAACCACATATTTTTTTATTCTAATAAGACCGTTTAACATAAAAAATGTTTTTATTTTATTTTTTCATCTTTTAAGCACGTTGCGCTAGGAATGAAACTAAAGTTAAAACACACAAAGAAAGCATTTTATCATTCTATTGTTGGCAAATTGTTCATGTGTCATTTTTTACCAAAAACGTTACATATTCGGCAGTACATCATCTTTGTTTGCCATATACGCCGATTTTGGGTCACCTCCATCCAACCCCGATTTTAAGTGATCAAGAAACATAAAATGCTAAAGATGTCATAAAAATGTATGCAACTTAATTTTATAGTTGTTATTGTCCAGCTTTGGCTAAGAACTACAACAAGATAATTTACTACCACCCAAAATTTTATTACCAATTTACTCAAAGTAAATAATTGAATCAATTACCATGTCTGAGTAAAGTGGCATTGTGAGTGGCGGTCAAGCACCTTGCAATAAAGCTACTGATTAATACTTACGACTTTATATCAAAGGGATTAGGGTCTCAATTCTCTTAGCAGCTAAACACTGAGGTTACTTCCCGAAGAAACGCCCCCCGAGTTCCGGCATATTGTTGTAAGTTTTCATTTTCAGCATCAGTGTTAGTGTTTGGAGTGGAAGCATAATATTTTAAAGTCAAGTTTTAGTTTGAAATTTCAAGTACTTTGTACTTGTTTTTTAAATTCGTTTTTAGGCTAGGTTTTAAAATAATCCAATGAAGACTTTTTTGTAATTTATTAGTCTTAGCTATTGTCTATAATTGCTTTCGTTACGTCATTGCATTTAGTTTTCTTCAACTTAATTGCTTTCTATTCAAGTATGTAATCGTTCCATTATCTTAAATTAAGTCATTGAAAATTCGTTTTAAGATTAAAGTAAAATTTTTGACATCGGTGTGGAAAATTACTTTCTTATTATCTTGTTAATTTTTATTTAGCCTAATGTTTATGTTACATGCAAGCTCAAATGAGTAGCTCAGTAGTGAAGCTTTACCTCATCATATTGTGAATAATTATGTCTAATAATACTTTTATTTCATCATCAAGACAGCAAGAGTTGCAGCTCAGAATCCGCTTTGAATCTATGAAGCATATTTCAAATTTCATATGTACAAAGTTTACCTAAGTATAGACCAGGTATGTACCCTGTCGAGCATGGTATAAGTAGAAGAAGAGAATTTATATAGTTGGTATGCTATAATTTTCTACCCATCACTATACAAATCTAATAGACCAAACAAAATGATTCCTCCCAATTTTCCTCGATCGTTGTGTACACTAACCAAACATAATTAGCTGCGATAAAACCAGGCCATGTTTGCTCTAAACACAATGGGAGTCCACTTCTCGCTAATTCTAGCTGGATATTGGTATGACAAAAAATATTCTATTTAGGTTTTGTACTCATTGGAGCTGTGCAAGGCAGCTAAGCTAAAGGAAAAGAAGACTGAGTTTTTAGCTAAGGTCGTCACTGTACGTCAAAAAACATCGACGTTTTATTGCGTATCCTGGTATGTCTTTACCTGTAAATCACTTTATAATACCATAGAAATAAACTACTGTTCCTCTGTCATCACAACACGTGAATAACAGGTATTCGTATCGTATTCTTTAATAATCACTACATAGTATAAAACAAAGTCTGTCTTCTGTCTGTCTGTCCCTATGTATGCTTAAATCTTAAAAACTACGCAACGGTTTTAATGCAGTTTTTTTTATAGATAGAATGCTTCAAGAGAGGAAGGTTTTTATGTATAATTGGCGCGGGCAAAGCCACTGGCGACGTCTAGTAATAGTTAAAAATAAGTAAGAAAATAATGTAACTATTTTAGTGTATATTTGCCTGTTAAGACGTTCAGTTGCTCAGACACTGATAAGCGGTAGGGTACGCTCTTCGATTTCTTTAGTCAAAGAAAAGTATTCGTAGCCTTTTCTTTGACATAACAATGTTTTTTTACCTCACATAAAGGGCTGCTAAAATCAAGTAACGCTATTAATTTGTTTTCATTTCCCGCGCTTCTTGGCTGGATACGCAGTGTATATTCGAGATGGCGACGAAGCTAAATTAACTATCTACGAGATTATACGCTGCATTCTCCGAGCTATCTCTTCACTTATCTTTGTTGGTTATAGAAAACATTGAAGAGATGAAGTGAACGCCTAAAGGGCTGTGTGAAAGAGACTACTTTGCTTTGAAGGGGTTCAATATGAGTTTCAAATTTAACAGACTTTGAACGTAGGGGTTGACAGATTTCACATGACTCAGGAGAAAATAACAATAGAGTTATAGAATTCTCAGGCATGTAACTTTCTTCACGTTACTTTCTATCACCGTTTAGCAAGCGATAATTGACAAGGGAATGCGCATATAACTTCGAAAAGTCAACATGGCGCGCTGTAGTAGCAGTCCGGTAGTCTTTCTACAAGACCGCTGATATCTTATTAGGCATATGAATGCATATACAAATATCATTATGACCAACATTCACACGAGTTAGATCCCCAAATAAAATTGAATATTATTATTTTATTCAATACCTATTACTGATTTGCAGTTCAGAGAGATATAAAGAAGATTTGTTAGTCTACTTTTCACCTCTAGTTTAACTTCTATTCATTCATTCGACGTGCAACCATAAAGTCAAAGTTATTCAAAATTATCAGTGCATAAAGTGGTTTCATATAACACTAATAATGCTTAAAGCAGTTATCATAAAATATAAGTTTAAGCCATTCATACTTTTCAGTAATATTATCTTTGGCATTCTGTAAAAATTCTACAATAATATTTAAAATCGGTGCTGCCAACGAAATTTAATACGACGCGAATTAAATGGCAAAAAGTGTAGCTGATCTGATATCAGCCGCAGACATCGATGGAACTATACACTGGCTGCAAAATTAAATTACTCCACTTTAATTGCAAATGAAATGACATTTAAGAGCGGAGTGCCCTGGTACAAGTATTGTCATACTTAAAAGGATACTCCAACCACTAGTTTAAGTAAACTCCATGTTTGCGTAAATAAAGAAATTTTATTTTTTATTTTATTTTATTTAATTAAAATAGGGATTATCTTTATTTTTGAAATTTAATAAGACGAGTTTAAAAAGTGTTGTGATTGTTTAGGACTAGTTTAAATTTATAGTGTGAAACAAGTGATGTACATTTCAATATCAAAGTTGAGTTGACATTCAACTTTGATTTTGAAATCATGTTAGTCAGTTCATTTGATGGTTACTTTACGTTTGCTACATCGCTGAAACTAGCAATTAGGACATTTTAGATACATAAACGTACTGCTAATACAACAATATGCTGAAACAAGATTTAATGAGATTAAACATTTTGTGTACCTTAAAGCTTTGTTTACGCTATTATCGACACAGTATCTCATTTAATTATACATTTTGGTATTTATAGAGTGCTTTAAGAAAATTCTCTCTGTACTATTTTAATAATTGTGACTAAAATAAAAACGTTCGTTTTATTTACCAGCTGAATAATTTGGCGCAAAAAATATGTGCCTTCAGACGTATATTAAGTAGCCGCACTCGCGGTGGACTAATCAAGTTATACTCATTAATATGTTATGCGGCAATTAAGTCCAAAATAGGTAGTCAATTTATATAACTCTATTTAAGCCTCACAATATCTGCACTATGATATGACAGGAAAAGGCAATAAATTCAAGTTATTTCGTGCACTAAACTTTTAATACTCATAATAATGTTATAGCTTTTTGCTATCAGTGTGGTTTTTGGGTCATAAAATTCAACATAGGTTGTATTGTATAAACTTTGATCCATAAAATGTATCCTTATTGCCAAGGACATGTGGACTATAAAATATTTGGGCGATAAAAGAAGTAAATACGTGTGTATGGATCTCGCTAAAATTGTTTGGGAACGATCACAATGATGATTGTTGTTTGTAACTTGTTGCGGAAAAAGCGTTTAATATTTTTGTTTCTATAAACAGTACTGGTAATAATCTCGTAATATCACATAATGTCTCGTGACACACCTTCATGTATATACGACGTGCTAACTAGGAATAAATTATGTATCATGGGTAGGGTATTTTATTAACATTCAACTAACGGACTCAAAGAATGGGTATTCTTTTCGTTTGTTAGCAGACTAGCCAAAAACAAATTTTGGATCACACAAAATATTGTTTCTTTTTTTATGGTAATAGGCGGCAAACAAGCAGACGGATCGCCTGATGGTAAGCAATTACCGCCGCCCATGGACACAAGCAACACCACAGGAGTTACAAGTGCGTTGCCGCCCCTTAGGGTTGGGAAAAGGGATAGGATGAGGAGTGGGATGAGGGAGAAGGAATAGGGGATAGGGCCTCCGGTACTCTCACTCACCGAACGAAACGCAACAGTTTAGGTACTGTTACTTTACGTCAATTTTCTGTGAGAGGGTAGTACTTCCCCAGTCGAGCCGGCCCATTCATGCTGAAATCAGCAAGGCTCTACTACCTTGAAATTTTGTGTCGACCCCTCAGCAGACGACAAGGTAAAAAGCTGAAATCTCAAAGTACAGTGGCATTAAAGGTGTGAGACAGAAATTCCTTAATCTCACTAACTACACTTTTCATCACAGAACGAATTTGATTTGACAGAAATTGCCTGCATGTGCTTAGCTTCAACGAAAACTATTTTGTCTGCCTAATAGAAGTACAGATTACAGCCGGAGATTAAGAATAATAGTAAATTAAACTTAATAACGGTAAGCACCATTAGAACACGAGCATAATACTTACTCTAATGTGTTTCTCCCCAAGACTTCATCAACTAAGAAAATTAACACAAAAATTAATAACATTCATATGTACCATAAAAATAGCAATAAAATGTAGACGTGACTAATAAAACCTCCAACAAATTATAATCAAATAAACAGAGAGATTCGCGAACGAACTTGTTTATAGTGGGTGTAAACTTTTGTCCCGCAGTGTATACGCGCAGATTGCGACACTATTATTAGTTGGAGTGCAACGGTATAAGCCAGGCGGGTAAGGGGGCTAACTAACTTCATGTTATGAATGCTACCACAGCTGTTTATTATGTACGAGGGGTACAATAAGATGATATTCGTAGGATTAAGACCGGTGGCCAGTGGTATACCAATGACTGCTACGCAGAGATCCTCAGATTAAATTCGTATTCAGTATTAAAGTATTGTTTCTGAGGTAATTAATGAAAAATACAAATTATCATTACCCCATTCCATTCTATGCGTGTCGTAAGTGGCGAGTAAGCAAAATACAAAAAGCAAATAGTATCTTTCTGAAGAGACAAAACTCTCATCTGGCAAGCATGGTGTAGTAAATTAGGAGAGGCCTACGTCCATAAGTGGACTGCAAAAGGCTATTGATATTTAAGTTATTAGTTGCTGCTTGCTCTATACCTCAGAGAACTAGTTACGACGTTTGACAGTCAGTGTTGCGCCAGTGTTATGAGATTTCGTTGTTGCTCTATGCAAAAACAAATATTCTGTTATATTTGATTTAACTAGAAAACGGCATTTTAACGAACCTTAAATCGAAACTTTAGGATGCAACTGGGATAACACTGAGACGATGATGTTAATTTTGTTGTGTAACAACAAATTAAAACAACTATGTAGCTTTCGAAGGCACGAAAATGAATTTTTTTTTTTTAAGGTAGCTGCATTTTATTATATCTAATCCTTTTATTTTAAGTTCCGGCTTCTTACCTCGCTTGTATGGCTCTCTGCATGCTTTACAAATGAAATAATGTTAAATTATAAATGCTTTCTTGAAATGAATATAAAAAATGAGCTGTTAACATTAACAGGTTGATGACATTTCATAACGAATAGGCATAGGCCGGGTATATGCGTGTAATAAAAATAGATATTTATTTAGCTGAACAAACTTCTAATTAATTAGTTCCAAGAATACAAACAATAAGTTATGTAAAAGTGAAGTAAATTTCAGTGTCAACTGGGGGTCATCATAGACAAATAACATTACGAGCCTTCAGCGCTGTAGGTATACTCAGAATCCCTAACAATACATTTTTTTTAATACCGAGAAGAACGTTCAATTACTGCCCTGAGGTTACTTTTTCTAACTTTTAAATTATAATTAAACTTGATGTTGGTACGTGTTGGGAGAGCCCAATGTCCAGCAGTGGACTGCGATGCTGACACCCGTGTATTCGGCCGGAACTGGGCAGTAAAGGGGCACATACAACTAGTTTTAAAATCTCCCGCTAAATGATAATCATCACTACATAGTATAAAACAAAGTCTGTCTTCTATGTATGCTTAAATCTTAAAAACTACGCAACGGATTTTAATGCGTTTTTTTTAATAGATAGAATGATTCAAGAGGATGGTTTATATGTATAATTGACGCGGGCCAAGCCGCTGGCAACGTCTAGTTAATAATAATAGTAATATTCTACGACTACACATAACAGCATCTAGTCCCAAACTAAGCAGAACTAATTGTATTATGGGTAAGAAGTACCCATAATACAATTAGTTCTGTACAAGTACTTCTCCGTGTGAGTGTGTGTGTGGCCAACTCTAGTGTCGGAGTTTTCAGACCGCCCGAAGACCTCCGACATGGCCTAACGATTCTTATCCTGAGACAAGAACCGAGACCGACAGCCTTACGTGCCTTCCGAAGCACGGTACCGCATAGATGTAAATGCCCCACGTGGTCACCCATCCAAGTGGCGACCTGTGCAATCGGTGCTTAATTTTGCCGATGTGTTACGAACGGCAAGCCAAGTCTGGCTATGAGCGCTACATGTTACGCTACACACTATGGGTACTAAACAATGGATAATCATACACACATACTAATTTATTTTGCAAATACAAACATATTAAACATAGAAACACCCAGATCAAGAAATACATCTATGTTCACGCATGCATATATTTGACTTGAGTCGGAATCGAACCTGCGACCTCCGGCATGGCAGTCATTCACACTTCCGCTACGCCACCCGGTCATTACATAATAATAATTAATTATTCATTACTTTTATAACACGTCCTTGTAACAACGCAACGTTCTGATAAAGCCTGCGACGTGGAACCAACTAGAACTAATCATGTTTTGTATGGAACGTATGTAAATTGTTTTGGATACTGACCCCAGTGTCTCCCCAGTTATTATAGTTCGTTGACTTCGCAAACATAATTGAGACTACCGCTATATAAATATTCATTTTTTTTTTTGTCTACGGTGCCTTGTTTTTAGTGTTTTATAACTTTGTTTTGTAGCAAAGCAAGTACGGTTTTGCTTAAAATTCAAGTTGTCTCATGTGCCATTCACAATCATCGTCCTTTGGTAATCCATTCCTGGACAGGCTTCTCTCAATTAGCGTTACAATAGCATTGTAAAACAGTAGGAGGGTTTGACCTACTATACTAAGCTGGCCATACAAGTGTATTGCAATTCGCGTTGGGAACCAAACAAATTCTGTAAAGAAAATATTTCAAGCGAAGTACTTCGTCATTTTCATATCTTTCAGATGCGTAGGTTTCAACCATAATCAATGATTATTGCCTCTTGCATATGCATAGCTAGTTAGTACATAGAAACTCGATACACTAAAAAAAAATGCGTACATTTTTATGTACGGTATTTCACAATCTCTTTATTATGTAGCAGTTATAAATCGAAAAGACTTTTGTCTTTCCAACCAACAAATCCTTAATGGCTCGCCATCTAGTTTTGACATCGAAATGGCAAAAATAAATATATAATGGCACCAACAGCAGAATTTTTCCATTACCCTATAAATATGCGCTAATATAAATCTAATTTTCTCTTAACTAACAGCAAACCATACTCTATTAAGTATTTCTTCTGTTCCGGGCATGCGGCCATTGTCGGTAGTGACGTAATAATAAACTGAAAAGCCACAATTAGAGGGCTCACAGCTCGCACCAACGCTGGCGTTGGGTTAATTAAATCTGCGTGTAGCTTATGAAATGCGCCGCTATTGATAAAGGCACTATGCTAATATTTGTTAGGTATATTTGTTTATTCTTATGTACGAACGAAATGCATTTTTTGGGATAGGAGTTTTGTAAAATTGTGGTTGTTATTGAAACATTTCGGGTTTGATATCTTGTATATATATTTGATGATTGATAGCACACAATTATGTGTAAACTATTAATTGATGTCAACTCTGCATGTTACATGATGATGATCTGATGATCTTAGTGATGTGTTGGTTGCGATCCAAGGCCATCGCTCTGGAACTCTGTCAGCTTTCCTACGTTAACGCCACTTCAATCGGGCTCCAGGCTACAATGTCCAGCTAGCATTCCTTTACAGGGCCCAGTAGAGGTGGCATGGCAAGATATTCGTGTCCCACGTAAAATGACGGTGTATTACTTGTTATATATCAAAGAGCTAAGAGCTCCAATAATGTACTTACTAGTTATTTATACGAGTTTATTAAATGATCGTACAAATTATATATATTTAGTTTAGAAATAACAATCACAGCCTCATAATCACCTATTCATAGTTCACACACCATTCACTAATATCCATAATTTACTAAATTCGTAAATACAAACAGATCTCAAATGTGTCACATAACGACTTCATAATTTATTTATTTAATTCCTAAAGACAATGCCCACACGAAAACCATTTTACTCTCACTCTACTTTCACGTTTTGCTGTTTTAATAAATTACTTTACTTCATAAATTATTTTTATTCTCTGAGCTCGTCATCTGTTTCAGTGTTTATCACCTGTCCACAGGAGAAACAACTAATGAGTTTGATATTATGATATTTTTATTTGCTATGACTCCGCTGATAATAGCAAATTATAATTATTGAGTAAAATTTATATTTATCAAATTATAATTATTTTCTATTGAAAAATGCTCAGTATTAATGTGAAGTTAAGATTTGTTCCCACTGTGTGGTAATAGTCTCGCCTTCTATTACATGAGACTTAAGATATAGGTATACCTCATCATCAGCTTTTAACAGTCCACTGCTGGACTAGGCATCTCCTTTGAAAGGAGGAATTGGCCTACTATACTACGCTGGCCAAACGGGTTGTTATCGGGTTTGTATCAAGATTTCCTTCTCTTACAGTGCTGTTCTCTGCATAATATGCTCCCTCTGTCGGCTCTTACGACACCCATGGGATGATAAGGGGTGGTGCCATTCCGTATTCTTAATCCGTCACCACACGGACGATACGGAGGTATACCTA
This sequence comes from Euclidia mi, assembly GCA_944739405.2. Lineage (NCBI taxonomy): Eukaryota > Metazoa > Arthropoda > Insecta > Lepidoptera > Erebidae > Euclidia > Euclidia mi. The sequence continues at coordinate 52,054,461 of OX123198.2, read as the reverse complement.
CCTCCAGCAAATTTAAGAAAGAATCCACCAAAGCAATCTGACAAATTTTATAACCTCTAAATATGTAAGTTCGCATAATCTTAGAATTTTCCTATAAAATTTTGGAACGTATTTGATCTGGTGGATTCTTTCTTGGATTTGGCAGAGGTCTAGAAAGGATTTTTTTAATAAACGCTTTAAAGTTCAATTCGAACCTCACTAAGTAGTATAACATTTTTATTTTAGCAAAATTGTGGAATTGTACGCTGCTGCAAAGCTGCGCATCGTAAAGTCTACAGTTTTGTCCGCACGGCACCGAACTGCATCGTGTAGCTTGTCTGCTATGTGTGAATTGTATGAGTTTTGTTAATTTCATCTTCGTGATTGTAAAGTAGTTACCTAAGTGTAAGATTTTACCTATGTCATTTATAATGTTATCCAAAGATTCATATTATAATGGTTTATTATTAAAAGTGTGTTTAATTATCCCTTTTCGTTAATATTTGGTACATTGAGGACTATACCTTACAATCTCTGTTTTGTAACATCATGTGTCCATTTGTAACTGTCCCAAATTTTTTTAGGCTGTATAAAAATCAGGGTCCTGGGTTAACCCGATAAAAAGATATGGTCAAAATTAGATTTTTGCGACAACAGTACCAAAAATTAACCTTAATTTTAACTTTTTTTAATTTTCGGAATTTTTCCTTTACTTGTGCTGTAAGAACTCCAAAATTGACAATAGGTCAACCGTAAGTACCCTATAGGTTTTGGGTCGAAAACCTATATGGTATTTCCCGTTGAACTAGAATCACGAAATTTGGCCAAAAGCAAGCTCTTACAGCGCAAATAAAGGAAAAATTACAAAAATAAAAAAGTGAAAAATTTAAGGGTGTCCCCATACATACATAGTAGACTCCATTTAAGATAGTCCTCTAAGTTGTATGGGCGCTCATACAGATTTAGAGGACTAGCGTAATTAGCACCAATGTGGACTTAGAGTACTGTAATTTTGCAAGAAAGACCTTGCGTCTTACAGTATGAAGACAAGAATAACTCCAAGAACGGTTTTGTAGATAGGAATGTACTTAAATATTTTCGCGATTTCTTATTTCCTAAATTAATGCCGCTCCAAAGCTATACTGCATTCCTATAGTCCACTCATACCCATAACCTGCTAGTCAGACCAAGGTCACTTCTTTCCTGCTATCCGCCCACATTTCGTGGTGTTTTATGATTGGTAGCCACAGCCATTGTGGCCATACCACATAGCATTAGACAAAAAGACAGCGAGAGTGTTAGGTAACAAACAACTAGACCCATCTTGAAATTTTCCATGGATCTTTTTATTTTACGTTTACAAAACGAAAACCTATGTGGTATTTCCCGTTGAACTAGAATCACGAAATTTGCCCAAAAGCAGGGTCTTACAGCACAAATAAAGGAAAAATTACAAAAAATAAAAAAAGTGGAAAATTTAAGGGTGTCCCCATACATACATAGTAGACTCCATTTAAGATAGTCCTCTAAGTTGTATGGGCGCTCATACAGATTTAGAGGACTAGCGTCATTAGCACCAATGTGGACTTTGAGTACTGTAATTTTGCAAGAAATACCTTGCGTCTTACAGTATGAAGACAAGAATAACTCCAAGAATGGTTTTGTAGATAGGAATATACTTAAATATTTTCGCGATTACTGCTAAAGTTAAAGAGGTCATTCATGTTAACAGTAGAAAAACTTTTCTTGTACTTATTTTAGCAATATTCTATAACGGCACTCGACATCAAAAACGGGCAAAATTCGTCTTGATACACGATGCAGTGCGTAAGGAACCCTCGGTGCGCGCGTAAGACTCGCACTTGCCCGAATTTTATTTATTCCTACTTACTACACCATGACCAACAAAATGTCTACAACTTTAACTTCCACGGAACTAAAGTTCTGCTTTACACGCGATTGATTTAACTATTCCCTCTAATCACTTAATATATTATGAGAGGAGGTTTATAAATTCAAACTGTGAAGAAGGTCAGATATAGTAAGCTTGTTTGAATTATGTTAACTCATATTATTAATAATTGTATTATACCAGGTTCTGCCCACCGCTCTGCCCGCGTAGGTGTTAGCTGCGGCATACAAACAGCACGTGTTCTTTTGTTGAGAAAGTTATAATACTGCAAATGTCAATCATAATCATTCAGTAGTTTTTGGGTCTCAACTGAGTCATAAGACAGCGAATACAATATAGCACAGGATAGGGATGCATGGCGGTCCAAGGGAGAGGCCTTTGCCCAGCAGTGGGATACATTTATAAGCTAGATAAAAAAAGAGAGTCATAATTATTATTAGTAGGCTAGTGCCTATTAGCCTACTAATAATAATTATGACTCTCTTCTCAGTTGGGAGACCGATAAACTGCCACAGATGAAAATAGAAAATGCCAGGATGCAAACTGTATGGACCAGTATTTGAGTACGGATGTACACAGAACCACACGTAATCAAAACTTGTAATAAGACAAAGAGAGATCTGCGAGAGCAAAATCTACGTTCCTCTAATGATCTTCTGCTTCTTTGCCCTTCTCACACTTCTACCCGAGTCCATTCATCCTTTAATATACATTCTATCCTTCTCTGGAATGCTCTCCCTCTTGATATCAGGATGTCCACTAACCGTCTTACGTTTAGAACTAGAGTTTGGTAGAATTATTTAGACGCACTAACTGAATCGTCATAGGTATCCATCGTTTATTTATTTTATATAGGGGGTGGGTGCATAGGGTTCCCACCAAGAACTTAGGGTCCGGACCCGGGACCGGTCCCAAGCCAACCTCACCTGCAAGTGGTGCACCTGCCGATCAACTGACGAGGCTCTGGCAAACAAAATATCCCGATAAGCGACAATAGGCTCGCCACATATTACGTGGGATCAAAACACTGGCGAAAAGTGGGCATTTAATATGCCTCTGCCTACCCCTTCGGAGAAATAGGCGTCAGTCTATGTGTGTGTGTGATTTAATTTATATATGTGTATATTTATTGATATTATAAAATATATATTTATGTGTTTATTAATAAATATATATTTATGGTATGTAAGTATGTATATTAGGTAATTAGGTATATATCATTTTATATTTTATATTATTATGTAGGTTTCTGTCTTCCTTTTTTTTCGTGTTTATTTAAGAACTGCACCTATTACATGTTTCTCTGTATCACCTGGGGTTAACCGGTAGATAATGCCTTTGGCATTACGTCCGCCTTTTTACAAATTTTTGTGCATAAAGTTATAAATAAATAAATAAATAGAAAACAGATGAATTATTTTCAAAATCAAAGAGTCTATTGAGAAACACATTTATAGATTGGATTTATTGCAGAAAATCATGCACCCACCAGCATGTTAGCGCCATCTCGCTCTCTTATTAAAACGCATTCGATTGCGTTTCTTAATTGAAACTACCCACATATTCTTTCCATTTCCGCTATTCCACAAAGTCGCTATCAGAAGATAGATTCGTTTGTGAATCGTCGTTTTGACCGCATGTTATGTAACTGCGCGCGCGCCGGACGACATATCGAGTGTGATGATGTGCTTCGTGTTCTGAACCGCCATACATGGAGTGACCGATCTAGCCTTCTAGAACGTTCCTGATTGTCCGCGAAGAGAGGTTCGTCACGTGTGAGAGCCTGTACGTGAAGTGTGGAGAACACGTGTTCCTGTGAAGAGACTTGGCAATCACCACGTGCAGATCTGCCCTGCTACGAATACAAGGTACGCGACTTTGCTTTCTTTCTTATTTCCTAAATTAATGCCACTCCAAAGCTATCCTGCATTCCTATAGTCCACTCATACCCATAACCTGCCAGTCAGACCAATGTCACTGGTAGCGCCATCTACCTTCCTATCTATAACTAATCGCATCATCGTTAATCGTTCCACGCTTGTCTAGTGCGAGCGATACCATATTTCCGTCCCTCTCTATCCCACTCCCTGGAAGAGGCACTGCCTTTCGCCTGACTGGTCGCCGCGATCGTCGACGCGAGTGACTGTCCAGAACTTTCAAGAACATTCGATTCGCGATACGCGTCCGCTAGACCGGATCACCCGCGCCGCTCCCGTATAAGTTATTACCGCTTATATAAACCGCTCACAAGTGGAAGTGACTGTGTAGTGAAGTGAAAACAAGCAGCTGCATCACGAAACCACCAGGAGACTGCCCTTCGGAAACGAAGAAGATTGCCGTATAAGGTAAGTGCCCTCCATCCTTGATATATCCTATACCCACTCACAATCACCTCTTCCCGTATCCAATCCTACATCCTCTTCCTTTAAATACAGTCCATTTTTTCCAAATCGCCTAGAACCTACCTACGGTTTCGGTGTATCGCCGAACCAGTCACTTCTTTCCTGCTATCCGCCCACATTTCGTGGTGTTTTATGATTGTTAGCCACAGCTATTGTGGCCCTACCACATAGCATTAGACAAAAAGACAGAGAGAGTGTTAGGTAACAAACAACTAGACCCAATTTGAAATTTTCCATGGATATTTTTATTTAACGTTTACAAAACCAACACACCTTAGCCGAAGTGCTAAAGATGTTGTGATTTCCTAATTATTCCGCAATTCATGCAGTCAATTTATATAGCTTATAGATTTACCATTCATAAGCTTTCAAGTAGTCTAAGCCATGGCATATCTTTATCTTTTTGGGTGGTAGAGGTCTGACCTCCACAGCAACGCAATTTATCCAAATTAATTTAAATCCTTCATTGTCAAACAGAACAAGAGCACACATTCATTTGATTTTATTTATCACAAAGCCAACCACAAATAGTGGTTTGCCAATTAATTAATGTTCTCTATATGTGACTACATTGTTTTCCGATCGATGAAAGAGCTCCCTTGTGCATAGGTCAATTAAGCGGACCGCGACTCTGCAAATGAATGAGAGGACGGCAAATACGCGGTTGGACGCTATTTGTGGAGAGAACTTTCTATATGATGAGTTCGATCGCGAATGGAAGTAGTATTGTGGCTTTGTTTTATGAGTCGACTTTAATCATTAACCCTAGATTACTAACCTTCATCGATTCGACTACGCGGGTTTGTTTAAATCGTGCTAACTTTTGCACGCGCGATCGCACTGCTTCCACACTTTAGCTAATCTCAATCGACCCGTTGCTCCCCCAACTGACGGTAGTGTTTTGAGTGGGGGGGCACCGTGAGCGCCGTTCCAGCAACCATGGCTCGTCGCATCGACGAAGGTTAGTATTAACGTAACATTTTGTCTTATTTAGTTGGAGAACTTTTGCGTTTTTTTTTTGTTTTGTTTATTTATTTTATTTGCGAAAATAATGCGACTGATGTACCTCCTACCTAAAATAGGAAAATATAAGCCTTGTGTCCCTCCGCAAAGCGAAGGATGACTAAAAGTAGTTGCACCCAGAGCAATAAATCGTTCTGCGGGGAGCACAAATTTGACATTTGTCACAAATGTATAACTTGATAGATTTTTACCAAAATTTTTGTTTCATTACTTTATTTCATTCGTTATTTCTAATATTTGAAAATTATTTTTCACATTTACTTTAAAAAAAATATTTTAAAATGTTACCATTGTTAATTTGCCATAAAACCTACGATCTCATTTATAAGGCAGATTTTTTAATAAATATGCCGTTTTGGTTTATGTAAATTTATAAATTAATAAGAAGAATATAATAAATTTATAATAAAAAAAAAAAATATGCATGTTTAATTCAAATAAAACCGATTATCCCCTTTATTAAATACCGCAGTCGAAATTACGAAGGTTAGTAATAAGTGTCGAAAAATAAGGTTAGTGATCTAGGGTTAATGGAATAGAAAAATTTGCGTACTTTGACGACTGTTGGTGCCGCGGGAGTGTAAGCTACTGCTACGCCGAAGGTCGCGGGTTCGATTCCCGCTCAAGTCAAACATTTGTGTGCATGAACATGGATGTTTGTCTTGGTCTGCGTGTTTCTATGTATAATATGTATGTATTTACAAAAAAAGTATATATTAAGTAGCAAAAAAAGTAATTAAAAAAGTATGTTTATTCATTATCTAGTACCTATAGTACAAGCTTCTGCTTAGTTTGGGACTAGATGGTGTTGTGTGAATGTGGTAGAATATTATTACCAACGTATGTAAAGGTACGTATATGTCGGCGATACGCCAGGGTTATCGAGTCCAGACTCCATTATAATAAAAACACTCACGTAATATTACTTGGTTTATTTTCAGACGATTTCTAGCACAGAATTGAATTAAAATGTGAGCTATTGTCCTTTTTATAAACTAACCGTCATTACACTTAATGTTTAACAACTGCCACTTCCTTTTCAACATATAATTGAAATTACTGTACAATTAATTATAAAATATAAATAAAAAATCAACATTAATATTGTAATGAATTTTGCACAACACCAAATGATTTATTTTACACGAATAACAAATTTATTTTAATAACCAAACGCTGCTTTACAACATTCGTCAACAGATGGCGCTATCAACAGGATGTAAATATAAGAGCATGTTATTTATTACCGTAAACATAAAAATAAGTGTCAGAATAATGTTATTTAATACTACTGGATTTTACTTTAAAAGTTTCTGGAGTTACCTTAATAATTAAGCGATAAATTAAATACCCAATCTTTAAAACAGTGAAGCAGTTAATACAGTGTCTAATATTCTAAAGTAGTGAAGTTCTCGGTTCTGTGTTCACAAATAGTTATTTAAATATCAATCTTAAATATTATTAACATTTTCGTAACAATATAATCATTATATATTAATTTGCGCCCATATATACATGACAAATTTAATACATTTGTTATGTTATGCTCTCAAAGTATATTCCAGATGTGACTCACGAGTAGTGCGCGCTCACCATGAGATGATAGATAGATAGATAGATAGATTACACTTTATTGAACACCAAAACAAACAAAGTATTTACATAAGCACATATATAACTTAAAACTAGTGTGCAATTGGCGGCCTTATCGCTAATAGAGCGATCTCTTCCAGGCAACCGCGGATGGACAGAAATGATGTAAGTTAATAGTCATGTTCATTGATGGTGTAGCGTCAGTAATATATAATATTCATAAATAAGTACTTACCTAAATATATACACATATATTTACAAAAATACATACTATATTATACTACTACAACATACATAAGTATAGGTACGATATGATAAAATACATATTATAAATAAAATATGATTATATATAAGGAAGCAGTAAACAGAACACTTGTAGAACGACATCTATACAATATAATATGATAAATTAACAATACTTATAATGATTTCATAACCAGGCGCATTCGCAGCACAGTGCAGAGATGTGCATGCAATTATTATTTCAATGTAGGAATACTTAGGTTTAGGACCCCATCAAATGGAATGAAATTTCTGTGTTAGAATCATGTTTGAATTCTGAATGTATATATTCTATATTACTGTCATTGTAACAATTAAATGGTAACGACGACGAACATCCAATAACTAACTGCTAACAGAGAAGACGACTTTCCCGTTATATAAAAAAAGACCATTATCATGAAGTCAAAAATGAATATTAAAAACCAAAACTGTAGCAAGTGTTCAAAAATTTCACAGCTGCATCAAACAAAACAGAGTGAAGTCCATGAAGTTTATTTTTTTCGTTTGCAATTTTGTATTCGTGTCGTACTTCACTAACGAGCGATGAAAGCTGGAACATAAATAAAACCATTTTCACAAAAAAAACAGCTCAAATAGATCTCTGTGGAGGTAAAAATGTGGTATGTAATGATTTTATAGTACAGAGCCATAAATTGTCAAGTATAAAAAATGCACACTGTATTTGAGCATATTTACCTTCCTGAACTTATTAAAATTATTTGTGTGTTTGTTTCTTTGCAATACTCGTTGGCAGAGAGCTTGCAGGCGATTTTATGAAAAATAATGATAGACTGCGTATTATCCCAATGTAAATAAATAGAATGAATATCACTAGCTTTTATTACTATCTTAAGCCACTTAATTCAAACCAAGATAGAATATCTGTAATTGAGTGTTTATCTATAAAGCAACTATATTGAAAATAGCGATGCACTAAAGCTTAGTAGTTACCGCGTTTATTAGTTTTTAAATTAAGAGCTTGCCTGAGTCAGGCTAGCGTTGAATTTGAAGGCAGTTCTTGCATTTCTATGTTAGAATTAAGTTGGAAACTAAATTTTGTTGTGGAGCATTCCTTCATGGAGCATACTTATGGACCTAAGTGCAGATTTATTACAATTAAGATAGTAAATTTTCAGATATCCCTTTTAAAAATGCGGATAGACGCAGTGAATTACTTATTCTATACTAACAAGAGGATATTATAATAATAATAATAATACCTTTTTAAGGTCACGTATGGGGCAATGGAGGACCGTACTGTGCTATCCAGGTTGTCGATCGAGTTTGGGTTGTGGTGCTCCAATAAGGATCGAGCGTGGTATGTTCCAGGGCAATAGATTGAGTCCTTTGTGGTTTTGTCTGGCCTTGAACCCCCTAAGTACCTTGTTAGAGGCTTCAGGGCTAGGCTATCGGTTAAGGAGAGGAGGTCATGTTACATCTCACCTCCTTTTCATGGATGACCTGAAATTATTTGCCCCCAACAGTTTCCAACTGACAGCATTACTTAAGGTAACCGAAACCTTTAGTAATTCTATCAGGATGGAATTTGGTTTGGATAAATGTGCGGTCATGCATGTGAAGAGAGGCGGGATTATGGAATCTGCAGGGATACAACTCTCAGATTACATACAACTTAGACCCCTCTCCCTAACCGAGACCTACAAATACCTGGGTATATCGCAGTCTTTGAATATTGCTGAGACTGACATGAAACAGACATTGCAGGCTCGTTTCTTTGGCCGCCTGAAAAAAGTACTTAACAGACTTTTATCAGGTGGTAACAAGGTGCGGGCCTGCGACGGGTGGGCCATGCCAGTCCTAATGTATTCCTTCCGCATACTCAGGTAGACCCAGACTGAACTAGATGCCCTGGATAGAAAAGTCCGGTCAATGCTGACTGCATCTCGCATGCAACATCCACGCTCATCGGTAATGAGGCATCCCGCGGAAATGTGGGGGTCGAGGCTTTCTATGTCCTAAGACCCTCCACAACCGCGAGGTGTGCAACCTCAGAGAATATTTTCTGCAGATGAGTGTGGATGTGCATCGTGATGTAGTCGCTGTTGATACCGGACTTACCCCGCTCGCTCTGGCAAAAGAGAACTGGCACAAACATGCAGTACTTAGTACTGATCATCATCATCAGCCTTTAACAGTCCACTGCTGGACTAGGCCTCTCCTTTGAAAGGAGGAATTGGCCTACTATACCACGCTGGCCAAACGGGTTGGTATAGGGTTTGTATCAAGTTTTCCTTCTCTTACAGTGCTGTTCTCTGCATAATATGCTCCCTCTGTCGGCTCTTGCGACACCCATGGGATGATAAGGGGTGGTGACATTCCGTATTCTTAATCCGTCACCACACGGAAAAGTACTGATGACCGAAGAGAAATATGGAAAGGCAAGGAGCTGCATGGACGGTTCTATGGAGCTTTACATGACCCAGACGTCAATTTTAAAGCTTCCATAGCCTGGTTACGTTTCGGTGATATCTTCGGAGAAACCGAAGGTTTTGTCTTTGCAATTACGGACGAAGTTTTCATGACAAACAACTACTGAAAGTATATACTGAGGGATGGTACGGTTGACATATGTCGGGCGTGTCACCGGCCCGGGGAATCTCTCAGGCATATAGTAACCGGTTGTTCGAGTCTTGCCAATGGTCAGTATTGGCACAGACACAACCACGTGGCCAGGATAATCTATCAGCAACTAGCCCTTAAATATGATCTCATTGGTTCTGAGGTACCGTACTACAGATATGTGCCCGACCCAGTTCTCGAAAATGGTCGTGCATTATTGTACTGGGATCGGTCTATCATTACAGACAGGACTATTGTAGCCAATAAGCCTGATATTGTAGTGATAGACCAAGCAGAGCGACTCGCAATGATAATCGATATCGCCATACCGCATGACGGCAATCTCGTGAAAGCAGAAAAAGATAAAGAGATTAAATATTTGGACCTAGCTCACGAGATTGTTGACATGTGGGATGTAGATTCGGCGATCATTGTGCCGATAGTCGTGTCGGTGAATGGTTTAATCGCCAAGAGCCTCGACCAACACCTAAAGAGGCTCACACTAGGCAGCTGGATCAAGTCTTTGATCCAGAAGGCAGTTCTTCTCGACACGGTGCGCATCGTGAGGAAGTTCTTGTCTCTGAGGCCCTAACCACCCGTGGCTTGGTCCCTGTACCCGACACTGGTGGGTCTCCGTGGTCCCTTTTATATTTCTAAACGTATTTTATTTTTCTAATGAAATGTACTTTATTAATATAAAAGAAACTATGTGTTAGATAATATATGGAGTGAATAATAATAATATTCTACCACATACACACATCACCATCTAGTCCCAAACTAAGCAGTGCTTGTACTATGGATACTAAAAAATGGATAAACATACATAAATACTTTTGTTTTTGTAAATACATTCATAATATACATAGAAACACCCAGACCAAGACCATCATTCATGTTCATGCACACAAATGTTTGACTTGAGCAGGAATCGAACCCGCCACCTTCGGCGTAGCACTCGTTTACACTCCCGCTGCGCCAACCAGTCGTCGTACTTATCATAATGTACTAAAATTTATGCGAATATTATACATTTTAGAAATCGTTGGAAACTTATTAATATGAAATAGTAAATTCATTATATTGCTTAGGGGAGTTTACAATAAAATCCTAAATCATGTCATTCTTACTGATGTTTTGGTCACGATACTATTCAAGATAAAGCTAACAGTTTTAATACTCTGCTTATATGCATAACAATATCGCAGAAAAGGTACGTAAATATTTACGACTCAATGCCATCTCTATGAAGGAATTCATTTTATGTAATAACTACTTGACGAGTGTTCTGTTCTATATCCACATCGTTACTCCATTTATTCAATCATTATCAACCCGTACAACTGATACTTTACCGTCTACAAAAACAACATATATCCTCCATATACCTTCCTATGGATTTTATCGCTTTACCGGCAATATAAATCAAGTAATTAAAAAACCAATCGGTGAACAAATCGAATCGGGGTTGAAAGCATTTAATTTTACCGTAAATCGAAACAATCCCAGAATATCCTGAAAAAGTTATTCCACAGAGAGTATTAAAATGCATTGCAGGCTACTGACCTCAGTTGTTAACTGCCAACAAAACCGTTCGGTTGCCGCACATGGTTCGACTCGAAAACGGATCGGCAGCGAATCATCTCGAACCGTTCTTTACCTCTATATATAAAATCCTTGCGTTACCGACTGACTGACAGACAAGCTACAGCGAAAACTATTGGACGCATGAAGCGGAAACTTTACATGTATGTTCTTTGGCATTTCCAACGATTCCCACGGGTGCGGTCAGAAACGGTTAAATACAAAATAATGGAAAGAATGTAAAATGTTGTAGCTGCGGGCATCCTCAAGTTATTTTTATAAAACTCCGTTGAAGTATGCATGGTGACAGAATGATGTATGAAATATGCTACGCACACTCATCAGGTCAAAAACTTATTCACTTCAAATTGATAGCACGGGAAACCATACCAAGCCACTTCCGAGATAAAATGTGTTCGTCAGCCGTAAAACTGGCAATTTCAATGAGTCTTTTGTTGAATAGTGCACTGGTAATACAATTAGAAGTCTGGTGAGTGAGATGGACATTTTCTCCAGTTGAATTATCGATTGCATGTGTTACTGAGTATAGTTATGATTGGATTATTCTATTGTTCTCGGAAGCATACAGTAATATATAGCATATAGTTATCTTCGAACGCTTTGTTGGGTCGCAGATTTAATTAACGTTTTATGCGGATGTAGAGCACGTGTGCGCAGTGCATCAAGGCTTTCACCAAGCAAAGCGCTGGAGTATGAATAAATAACTTAACTCCATTACGTGCATACCATAGAATATTTTAAATCATCATCTTGCCTAAGGCCTAGTCCGTAAGCGTTGGCTTACTGCCTATAAATAGGAAAATAAAAAAGGCAAAGTAAATAAGACTGAAGACCTAGTAATGTTTTGCTAAGTCACTAACTTAGCAAACCTTAATAGATCGTAAGAAACAGGTGCGTCATGACCTAAATGATTGCCCTATGTTTAGAATCTAGTTAGGAAAGCGTTAATTGCGGTCTAGTTGACATTATTTTCAACGTCATAATTCTACGAACCGTTCCATAGATTAAACGTTACATAACGAGACGACCGATGGAATTGGAATGGATAATCCCTAGATCTGACAACGATATGTCTTGAAAATTAGGGTTCAAATTTTCCGAGGAGTGAAAAGCAATTCGTCTGCTGATTCTAAGGCCTTAAGAAATAAAAAAAAAACTTTGTAACTAATACTACTCATTCAATAAGAATATTTAAGTTTCTCTTTGTAATATCCTGTAATCGACTATTTCTACGTTTTAACTGCGAAGCTACAGATTTTATAGAGTTAGGACTACTACTAGACTAGAAGTTTTTTTGGTTGAAACCATTGTTATCAGATACAGCCTTGTCCCTCAGATAATACTGTAATTAAAGCGAAAATTGGATTTTAGATTTAACAATGGCCCACATATTGTATCTTCGCTTTTCAACGACTGTCTCGTTGTAAAGATCTGTGTGAAATTCGTTTGTGATTGCATTTGGTACATCATATTTGCATGTACGAGTACAATTGAGCTATACAAGCCTTATTTCATTGTGTTTTCTAAAAATAAACTTTAATATACTAAACATATCGTCATCCCATCGTTATGCCAGTTGCATATAAAACTTCTGCTTTGTAGTTTAACCGCACTTTAAGCGTTCGCAACGCTATGTTTTTAAAACAGGTAGAAAATTATATGTTTACTAGAGGACGCCAGCAGCTACGCCTGCATTTTTTTTTTAATTTACCCGTTTTGGCCGTTCCCGTGGGAATTTCGGGAAATCCTGTCTTAGTGCACCCCTACGGTCCCCAAGGAACATACATGCCAAATTTCAGCTTCCTGCGCCCAATAGTTTCGGCTGTAGCGTGTCTGTCAGTCAGTCAGTAACGCAAGGATTTTATATATTAAGATTTGTAACGACTATCAGTGTGTGTATTTATGTTTAAGTATATTCACCAATATATAATAATCCATAATAACTCAAACTAAAACTAAATAAGAAAAAAAAATTGTAGACATATAACTTACGAGGCCATTTTTGTTAAAATTCCCGCTAGACCCATAACTTGTACTTGAAGTTAATTGGTGGGTCTAATCACAGACAATTACTATTAAACCTAACGGGAATACCCTACTTACCACAATTTAAGCGAAAGCTCTCTACGAAATTCGAAATCAAACCATATTTAGGTAACTAAGTAATATTAGTAAATGTTTCCCAACAAACATTTATGACGTTGAGTAAACGTTTTGGTGGCAACTTAAGGTTATTTAGTGTATAATCCATATACAAGTAAACTATGCGATACTGTGCAAAGCGGACTGTATTTCGCGTAAATGTGATATGGTTCGTTACAAAACTGTAAATTCCGACAAGCCTGGGCGCGCCCTTCAAAAAGTGTGTCTTGCTGTTTCTGTCAACCAACTGTCAGTGCATCCGCTTGTGCGCCGGCGCCCGTGCGGCGCGGCGTCCAGAAGGCGCGGGGGGCGGCGCCTAGTGCTGTGCGCAGCGTGTCATAGACATTCTACCGGGCCGTCAGTGAGATATATCTATATATCCGGTTAAATGCTCTTCTGATAGTGCCGCTGGTCTTGATGTCGGCCACTCTTGTGACTCCATCGGGCCCCGGATGGAGCTGTGTTACTCGCCCGAGTACCCAGCGGGCTGGTGGGAGAGCGTCATCTTTCACGACGACTAGGGTGCCTTCTGTCAGCTGTCCGGACGACTTCTTCCATTTTGTTCTGATTTGAAGTTGTGAAATGTACTCCTTGTAGAATCGAGTCCAAAAGTGTTGACGCAGGAGCTCCACGCGTTTGTATCTGGGTATATGCAGCGGATTACAGTCAGCCAGTGGTGGCTGAGGTAGTACAGATAATGATCGACCGATTAAGAAGTGAAATGGAGTGAGAGCGGTGAGATCAGACGGGTTAGACGATAGAGGCGTTAAGGGCCTTGAATTTAAAATGCCTTCAATTTGACATAAGACTGTGTACATTTCTTCATACGTGAGATGTGCCAAGCCCAAGACTCGCCTAAGGTGATGTTTTGTTGACTTCACTGTGCCTTCCCATAACCCACCAAAGTGTGGGGAGTATGGAGGAATGAAATGAAAAGTGATGCCTTGTTCTGCCACATGGTTGCTTATCAAATTCTGATTTTTCGCCAAAAACCCCGTGATAACATTTGACGCCCCTACAAAGTTAGTGCCATTGTCTGAATATATGTGAGCAGGTTTTCCTCGGAGGCTGATGAATCTATTTAGTGACGCTAAGTAAGATTCCTTTGTCAAATCGGTAACCAATTCCAGGTGTATAGCTTTAACTGCAAGGCATACGAATATGCATATGTATGACTTTATCAACTGACTACCACGCCCCTTACGATTACTAATCATGATTGGCCCGGCGTAATCTACACCGACGTTATTAAATGCGAAATCAGAGTGCATGCGTGGCTCAGGTAAATTACCCATGATTGGTGTAATTGTTTTTCCTTGAAAGCGTCTACATGTGATGCATGATTGTACTGCCTTTCTGGCTAGATTGCGACCACTGATAGACCAATATGTTTCACGTATGTGGGCGAGCAACAGCTGTGGACCAGCATGGAGAAGTTTTATATGTTGAGTGGAAAAAATGAGTTTGCAAATGTGATGATTAGCGTGTAAAAGCATTGGAAACTTTTTAGCCTGCCGCCCACGTGAATAACTGCGCCGGCCTGATCAAAAAATGGATGTAATGAAATTAATCTGTTTTTTATAGGTAATGTTTTATTTGTTGAAAGTAACTCATATTCAATAGAAAATGAATTTAACTGTGACATTTTTACTAAATTTAATTTGGCCTGATATAGTTCTTTTGTTGTTAATGAAATAAAGGTGTTTGAAGCTGAATTACTTGTTTGTGTTTTTGTTCTACAATTATGTATAAATCGCAATATGTATGCAGTTATGCGTGTTAATTTTGTGAAGTTAGAGTAATTGTAAATGAATGAATTGTTGTCTGTCTGTGAGTAACATTGAATAGTGTTTTTGTGACTCTGGGGTTTTGTTTCTGGAAGGTCAGAACAACTGCTGTGCCCAGGTGATGTTGGCCAGCTGCTATCATCATCTCTAAGAAAGTCTGGACCAGAGAACCTCAAATCTGAATGTATGAGTGTTGATGCTGTGACACCCCTAGATATGAGATCTGCGGGGTTCTGTTTTGTAGGTACATATCGCCATGTTTGTTTATGTGTTATTGTTTGTATTTCATTAATTCTGTGACTTACAAATGCATTTAGTTGGTGTGGTGGCAACTTTATCCAGGACAGCACAATCATGGAATCACTCAAAAAGAAACAGTCTGAAATTATGTGTGAATTGCGGAGAGAGTCAATGACCTTTTTGTAAAGGCGAACAGCTGTGAGGGCTGCACATAGTTCTAGTCGTGGAATTGTTAATGATTTAAGTGGAGCCACTCTGCACTTGGCTGTTAGTAGCCGTACGTACACTTCACCATCTGTGGTGTGTGTGCGCACATATACACAGGCGCCATAGGCGTGCTGAAAGGCGTCACAGAAAGTGTGTAGCTGTATATGTTTGGGTGAATCATAGAAAACTCGTCTCGGTATGACTAATTGTTTTAAAGCTGATAGTGATAGTATTAACTTTTTCCATAGTATTTCTATGTCATGAGGGACACTGCTGTCCCACTTTAAGTTTTGTGACCACAACTTTTGCATTATTATTTTGGCTTCTAAGACTGAAGGACTTAAAAGGCCCAAAGGGTCAAATATTTTGCCAATGATTGACAATATTTTCCTTTTTGTAATATTGTAATCAACCGAGTCTTCTATGTCTGTTAAGTATGTTATTGTATCTTGATTTTGGTTTCAGTATATACCTAATGTTCTCTAATCTGATGATAGGTTTGCTTTTTGTAAAATATCACGACTGTTGGACTGCCACTTTCTGAGATGGAATTGTGCTGATTTTAGAGCTGCATTTACTGACATTGCTATTTCTATTAACCGAGACTTCCGGTCTGAGCCCGTAATCAGGTCATCACAATAAAAATCATGTATGATGATCTCCGACACTTCCTTGTCATGTTGGCAGTCCAACCCAACCTGTCTGATACAACGTGTAGCGAGGTAGGGTGCTGAAGCTGTCCCATACGTTACTGTATTTAATGTGTAGGTTTTCAGTGGTTCTGACTCATCGAAACGAAATACAATTTGTTGTAATGATCGTTGGTTTTCTACGATGGATATTTGCCTGAACATTTTTTCAATATCAGCTGATATTATGTATTTGTGTTGTCTGAACCTAATAAGTATAGAAATTAAATCATCTTGTACTACTGGTCCTATTGCCTGTATATCATTAAGTGATATTTTGTTAGATGTGCGTGCCGATGCATCAAAAACCACCCTGAACTTTGTTGTGGTGCTGGTGTTTTGTATTATACACTGATGTGGTATATAATATGAAGGTGTCAGAGTGTTACTGTTTGTGTTTTTAGTCATGTGACCTAGGTCAAGGTATTCTTGCATAAAAGTTAGATATTGTTGTTTGTATGTAGGGTCTGATTTGAATCGTTTTTCTATGTTAAGGAAACGAATCTTTGCCTAACTATATGACTGGCCTAAGCACTCTGGCGATTGTTTGAACGGTATAGTGACCACAAATCTACCATCAGCATTGCGAGTTGTAGTTGATGTAAATATTTTTTCACATGATAGCTGAGTAATGTGAGGTGTGTCTGAAGGAGTAGATATGTTTTCTAATTCCCAAAATTTGTTTATGTTATCTGAGATCTGATTCACAAAGAATGAGTTTTGAATTTTATTTTGAATATGAGTATTTGAAATGCAGCCTGATATCTACCAACCTAAATCTGTTTGTTGTAGAACTGGTTGCTGTTTTCCTAATTCCAATCTTCCAGTACCCATGACTTCCCAGAATATGTCTGCACCCAATAATAAATCAATGGGGGCTGGAATGTTAAAGTCAGGGTCTGCCAGTTGTATACAACTAGGTATTTGAATGGTATCTTTGTTTATGTATGTATGTGGAACAGTATTGCAAATTTGGTTAATCACGAGACATAAAATGTCCGTCCTGTAATTTTTATTGTGTGCTGATTGAATGTGAATGTTAGTATTTTTTGTTATGTTTGTGCACTGATTATTAATACTAGTGACCATGGTGTCTATAGTTTGAATGGGTAAGCACAGTTTTAATCACAAGTGCCTAGTTATATAGCTTGAGTTGCTGCCATTGTCTAGTAGTGCTCGTACCATATGTGGTTTTCCTTGTTTGTCATATATTTTGACTTGTGCAGTTGACAGTAATATTGTTTTGTTCTGCGTGCAACTAGTTAATGTGACAGATGATGGTTTTGGTGCATCTAAGTGTAAAAGTGTATTATGTTTTTTGTTGCAGTACTTACATGTCCCTCTTCTGCATAATTTGTTGTCATGACCAGGTTTTAAACAGTTGGAGCAGATTTTTAATCTCTGTACCTCCCTGATTCTTTGTTCAATGGACATCTGTCTAAACTTTTCACAAGAAAATAATAGATGATGCTGTTTACACAAAGGACATGTGGGTACTTTTTGTGTGTTCATTTTTGTAAATGACTTTGTGTTTTGTCCCACTTGAGTATCTGATTTGCTATTGTTGTTAATAATTGATTGTTCTAAAACTTCTAATACATCAGCACGACCTCTTAAAAATTTATTCAGGCACTCAAGTGTGGGCATGTCTGTGAGTGTGTTTTTGTGTTCTTCCCAATATCTTAATGTGTTTGAGTCAAATTTACTTGACACTAAATATATTATTAATGTATCCCAGTATTCTGTTTTTTCACCTAATGTGGCTAATGCGCTGAGGTTTTTCTGAACTGTGTCAATTAATTGTCTCAAACACACCGAGGATTCTTTTTCAATATTATTTAAGTTGTATAATGCATGAATTTGATTTCCTATCAGCTGTCGTTTGTTATCATATCTTTCACACAACAATTTCCACGCTACCTCAAAGTTGTCACCTGTAATTTCTAGTGATTTTATAACTAATGATGCACAGCCCGATAGTGAGGAACGCAAGTAGTGAAACTTTTGAATGTTATCTAATGTTCTATGCGTAATAAGTGATTGAAATGTGTCTCTGTACTCAAGCCAATCCTGATGATCACCCGAGAAGTGTGGCAAGTCAATAGTGGGTAGTTTAATAAATGATTTGGTCCCACCTGAATGATCCTTGTCTGACTCTGGATTAGTTACCAGCTTGTCATTTAACTGAATAAGCCGGGAAGCCTGTGCCACCAACAACTGGTAATCATTTTCAAATTGTTCACTTTCTGGGTCTGGTTCATCGGTGAACTCTGAGATGTCAGCGTTCAATTCAATAAGTGTCTGAACGTCCTGGAAAGTTTTATGTATTGTTTTAAACTCCAAAAGTCTGTTTTTTAGCTCAATAACTTGGATATCTGTTAATTTATTATTGGGCAGAATGAGGTTAATATATTTTTTAACTAATGTGAGTTTCCTTTTAACAATGCCACGTTGTTTGATTAATTCTGTATCATCAGGTTTATTACCTTTAGTGGCCATTGCTGTGAATTAAGGACACACAATGTTGCAAAAGAAATAAGAAAAAAAAATGAGCAGGAAATGTTATCACATCAAATTATAGCAGCAAGCGGCAGAAAGCAAGGCTGTGCAAAGCTTGAGTGCACAGCTAGCACGTGGTGGGCGAAGCCCTAGGCCGCATGCGCGTGGGATGACCACGTGGGGGCTCCTTATTGAGGCAGGCGGCTGGCAATTTAGGCTTGACAAGCTATCCAGATGCTGGGGAATGTTATTTTGGTTTTAGTGTTATGAAAAAAGGGCTAATTTGATGAGAAGGATTGACATGAGAGGTTATGAAATGCTGATATTTTCTGAATATTTTTGCTTATTTTTGATTGAAATAAATTTGTACTTAGTTTGATAATGTAATTATCATGAAAATATGAGTCTGAAAAGTCTGATACAGTAATTGCTGTAGCAATTTGAAAAAATCAGTTGAAAAGTTAATAAAGAAAAAACTAATTGGTCTGATTATCTGTTATCCTGATGCTGTGCTGCGCTGAGACCGTCGTGGCTGTCTTCGACTGTCGTTGTCCTCGTCGTGATGATTTTTCTTGAAGTGGCCACGTTGCTTCTTGTAAAGATGGTGTTTATGGCGACGGTCTTCGATCACGTATGGATGGCTTCGAATGGACCAATGTATAATCCATATACAAGTAAACTATGCGATACTGTGCAAAGCGGACTGTATTTCGCGTAAATGTGATATGGTTCGTTACAAAACTGTAAATTCCGACAAGCCTGGGCGCGCCCTTCAAAAAGTGTGTCTTGCTGTTTCTGTCAACCAACTGTCAGTGCATCCGCTTGTGCGCCGGCGCCCGTGCGGCGCGGCGTCCAGAAGGCGCGGGGGGCGGCGCCTAGTGCTGTGCGCAGCGTGTCATAGACATTCTACCGGGCCGTCAGTGAGATATATCTATATATCCGGTTAAATGCTCTTCTGATAGTGCCGCTGGTCTTGATGTCGGCCACTCTTGTGACTCCATCGGGCCCCGGATGGAGCTGTGTTACTCGCCCGAGTACCCAGCGGGCTGGTGGGAGAGCGTCATCTTTCACGACGACTAGGGTGCCTTCTGTCAGCTGTCCGGACGACTTCTTCCATTTTGTTCTGATTTGAAGTTGTGAAATGTACTCCTTGTAGAATCGAGTCCAAAAGTGTTGACGCAGGAGCTCCACGCGTTTGTATCTGGGTATATGCAGCGGATTACAGTCAGCCAGTGGTGGCTGAGGTAGTACAGATAATGATCGACCGATTAAGAAGTGAAATGGAGTGAGAGCGGTGAGATCAGACGGGTTAGACGATAGAGGCGTTAAGGGCCTTGAATTTAAAATGCCTTCAATTTGACATAAGACTGTGTAGAGAAGTAGAGAGTCCAGAAGGCGCGGGGGGCGGCGCCTAGTGCTGTGCGCAGCGTGTCATAGACATTTAGTATAATCGTATAAACGTCATGAGGACGTTTACTCGACGGCAAAAGGGCTCACTTTATTCAATTTAAGGTGCTAAGAGTTTCGTGTAATTGTCATATATCATCATCATCATTAGCCTTTAACAGTCCACTGCTGGACTAGGCCTCTCCTTTACAAGGAGGAAATGGCCTACTATACCACGCTGGCCAGACGGGTTGGCATAGGGTTTGTATCAAGTTTTCCTTCTCTTACAGTGGTGTTCTCTGCATAATATGCTCCCTCTGTCGGCTCTTACGACACCCATGGGATGATATGGGGTGGTGACATTCCGTATTCTTAATCCGTCACCACACGGATTGTCATATAAATTCCTAATTAGTCGCATAGAAGTCATATACACGTTGGCGATTTCACTGCATGTCATGTAATAATAGCTGTCGCGGCGTGTATTCGACTTTATGTCGCACAATATGACTTTTATATAATGAAATTGTTGTGTTATTGTCATGAGAGAGATGATGCAACTTATATTGAACTAACATAATGACACATTATATATCACCTTAATTTAATATGGCAGTGTTTTTGACAACTGAGTTTATATTTTAATTTGTAATTTGAAGTGATAAAACTCTTTCCTCAGTTGTAAATCATTGTGCCACCAAGTTTACTGATAAATGTTAGGAAATTACGGAACATAATTTTTATACGCTTTAAAAATTGTAATGTTTTCTCATATTCTATGAATAAATTTATTAAATAACTGCGTTATATGACAACTATATGACTTCCCGACCTATAAACTGCGTGTTCATTGTAAATGTGTACGCCATGATAGTTGATTTAGGGATCAATAATAAAACAATAAACGACTAGCTAACTTAGTTCAATGAATTTATATTTTAGGAACAGTTTTAATACTAAAGTATTAAAACTACTACTGTTTTCGATCCATGTTGTACCAAGCAGTCTATAAATACCTATGATAAATTTGATTTCAAATGGTAGAAGTTGTATACAAGGTTATTATAAACTTTTAATATGATTATTAATTCAATAGCGGTCGTACTATCATGTTTGTGATACTTGAAGATGTATATAGGTTGCACTCGTAATACTTATTCGACTTCTATATAATGGTTACAAATACAACGTATAAACGATTATTATCCGTGTAGCAGGTTAAAAGGTAATTATATGACAAAATTGACAGTATTATGATGTTTATACTACGAAAACGTTTACACGACGAAAAGTTATATAAGTAAGTTTTATAGACGTCGTCGTAGATGCTATTATATGACGGTTGTAAAAAAAGTCAAAAGAACGTTTATATTACATTATTATACGACTAAAATGTATATGACTATTCGGACACATAATGCACCAGTACATGACGAAGAGTTAAAAAATTACTGTAATATAACTTTAATAAGACCCAAGGTCATAAAAAGGTTTGATTATATGACAAAAATGTTTGTTGGGTTATAATCGTAACATAATTTATATTGTATTATTTGTCATGTTAACGTAAATCTATACCAAGTTATAAATGCGAAAGTGTTTTTGTACATTTATTCGTTTGTTTTTTTGTCCTTCCTCCGCGTGGCAATGGAGCGATGTTATGGTATGATTTTGAGAAGATAGCTAGGAGGATAGATTTTTAGATAGGCTACTTTCTATCGCGAAAAAAATATACCACATCTAGTTATAAATTATGAATGTCAAGCTTGACGAAAGATTTAAAATAGCAACCAAGGCACACCGTGTGCGTGCTTTATCAAATAAAGTTATGAGATAATTTTCTCACATATAAATGCTACTTACAAATATTGATGTAATGAGTATCTATCGTATATTTTTTTTATATACTCACGTCTGTATCCCCGAATGGGTAGGCAGAGGTGTAATATTACACCCACATTTCACCATGAATTTTTAGGTCCCCCGTAATAGGGGGCGAGCCTATTGCCGTTACCGGGCACATTACCAGACTCAGACAGAGAGACAGAGAGTTCGAAAAAACCCAATAACAATTTTGACCGACCTGGGCAAAACAATTGGGTGAACAATTTTGACTGATCAGAAGTCGCATACGCTATCCACTAGACCGCGGAGGCAGTCGTGTATTTAATTTATTAAAATAATGGTATAAACTATAACGTGTGTTTTCTACAGAGTGTATTATCATACAGCCTTCAGAAATCCACTAATGGTCATAGGCTTCTCGTTATTTGGGTCACAATAGGACTGTAAGTCAATAATAGAATTAAGCCTGCATGTGTACTTGTACGTGCAAGTACTCATGCATGTGTCAGAATCAGAGAAGCTTCCTATAGTGTAGAGACAGTTTTGATAAATAAAAGAGAACTATCAAATCATACTTTCATTTATTCAGTTTGGCACAAGGATATATCCTTAGATTACGTCGTGATTCTACATTTACATTTACAGCCCAGTTCGCAAAGCAAAGACATAGAACCAAGAGAAAGAACGGGCAATAAAACTCTTGATCATTCTTTTCAATAACTATATATAACAATAATTAACAAACAGTGGTACAGCCAATTTATATCAAATATCAATGTTGTGGGTAGTTTTATATTACTAGAAAGGTCTGTCTTACAACAGAACATAATAAGCATTATTTAGCATCAATACAATTTACTAAATGTTTACCACAAGTATATAACCTAATGAATCTCATTGATATGACTTGATCCACAGTATATTATTCTATCCTATATTACAATCTATAATATCTCACAAACGATCAAACTACCCACAACACAATATCAATAAGATAATGATTACACTATCTTACATTGTGTCCTAGATGATGAAACAAAAGAACAAGCAACACAGAATATTGGAACACAGTGGCAATTAAATAGTCAGAACCATATCGTACCTGAGCCGTCGTCGAAGGAGAATAGGACGAGCTAGCCGAGCCTGTCGACTTAAATAGGTACACCTTATTTACACGTTTGACAGTTTAACTTTCAAACGTCATGTCAGTGTCATTTAGTTGCCACTATCCTCTTACATATTATGTATAAATACTTGGATATCAGTAATTTCAGCCCAAAGCCTAGATATTATTACATATCTCTCACGGCCAGACTGACAATTACTTCGTCCTCGAAGTACAATAAATTAAATAACACTTTACTAAACAATCGCCCGACGGGCGCCCTGTATTATGTAACGATGAATTCTTACCATATTGATTAAAGCCATCTAAAAACTATAGTATCGTTACGTCCGCTACGGCTATACTGACTTACGACGTCATCTAAGTAAGTTCAATTATAAGAATAGTATCACAACAACAATCCATTTGTACGAAACAATTACACAAAAATAAACTGGACTCATATTTACAGTAATTACGGTTTCATTTTGCGAGTCTAGAATTAAGTTCTGTGTCAGCTGCTTTGTTACCATTGTTACAAGTTGTAATTACTATTCTACGAAGGGATCATTAACATTTACAATACACATGTAAAATAGAAGTACAGTTTAATTTTACAATATTACACCACAGCATTATCCATCCACAAATTGACAAAAATAATATTGTACAAAAGGAGCCACTACGAAGCATAAAAAATTAAGTAAAGGTTTTAAGAATAAAAAATTAAAATAGATAGATATCATTAATTCTGCTTATGGCTGATAAATAAATGAAATAAAATAAATAATTTAAATTCACAACCGAGTTAAATAATTAAATTCGATTTCACTAATTTACAAGTATACAGGTACCAACTTGTATGATAACAGTAGTGTAATACTAGGACAATACTTTCATTCTAATACACTCATTGCCATTGCCTTTCCTTTCACATTAAATAGACAAGTAACAACGGTCAATCTCCTTGATACTATCTAGCCCCACACCTGCTGCACACGAGTCCAGGCCAGAACAAGGCGAAAGACTTCAGCAGTTCGTAGGCAATATGATCAATATCATCCACATCTAAATGATTATCATTATCATGCAATGTGTCGATGGGCGACGGGAGTTCAATTGAAACAAGTGTTGCGTTCGACTGTCGTTTATTGAGTCTCTTAATACAATATAATGTTTAAACATATATACTGACAATGAGGTAGAGGTGCACTGCACTACACCTCCCCCCTTTATTAAGAAAAAAAAAAATAAGAATACATTTTTTTTTGATAAAACAGTAAATAAAATTACACAATAACAATTTTTTTTTGTAATTAAAAATATAATTATTAATTTCACAAAACCAATTTAAGAATTCAATTTTACAATTGTATTTAGAAATATTTAACAAAAAATAAACGTATGTAGTCACTCTCATCAAAAAGACATAAAAAAAAATAAGTTACATAATTGTTACAAAAAGTAACCATGGTTACAAAATAAACGAATATCAATCTAAATTAACTTTTCTTAAATTCTATAGGTCGCTTAATGACAATAATTATGGTATTATTATATAAAATGATGTATCAGTAAATTTATATTAGTTACCTGGTACAATATGGATTTAAAACATAAAATTGTTTATGTATGCATTCTTAGTCATTCATAGTTGATACATTTTTCATTGGTCTTATTACATTTCCTCAGCTTTTATTTCAAAATTGCATTATACCTATATATTTCACTGGCATTACCTATCTGTTCAACGATAAAAATCGTTATTTAATTCCATCACAATTTCTACATAATATTCTCCATGGCCATATCTCATTATCTACATATCTTTCGTATACATAGTCACGTCATCACAATAACCAATACCAATACCTACTTCATACATATATTTGGTACACATATTTTATTTATCTTAGACCCAGGCCTGGCCATTTTATAACATTTCACTTAGGTACACTTTATTACATATAAATCATCTTATTCAACTCATCATATAATCTCTTATACCTCATATATTTAAGAAACATATTTAAGACATTTCTACGTCTCCAACAATTCTCACGGAGAAGAACTCGCTTACTGCCATGATCAAAATGAAGGACTGTTCTTAATTGTGTACCCTTATTCATTGTGTACCTTATTTTATAATTTATTAATCCTAATTCATTCAATAACGCTACACAATAACATCGATCAAACTGAATAATTAAGTTTAAAAGAATTCTGTCGCTTTTGGGTGATCAGTCCTTTGCGAACTTGAACCTTGTAAACAAAATCATTCCCTACTTACTATAAATCTATACCTGTATACAAACAAAACCATCTAATTACTTCTATCCAAAACCATTTTCCATCAATTAACACTTTCCATTCCATAATCTCGTAACTTAAAATGCCATACTCATACTAAAATATATCTCTCGAAACCATAAAAATCAAATGCCTAATACAATATCAAAACTTTTAAATAAAACATTAATCATATAGATACTTCAAACTGTTACAAGTCATTACAAGATAAGCTAATTATAAACATACTGTCGTTCTCAGTAATGAACGGTGTTGAATTTCGAGACCTAAGAATGCATCGCATACTTGCACACCTGCATCATATTGGATTCTAAACTTGATTCTAAAAATAGATTTAATTAATAGTACATAGTAATAGTCTATCATTGTTTAAAATTTGCCTTTGCCAATTTAATTAATTTAAGTTATCGTACTCATAAAACTACAATATCTGTTACATTATACTCGTATGTAAGGCAAATATATAAAATACATTTTATTCTTTACACAATGAAAAATTATCTGATACGAGATAATGCATCGGCCGCTACATTATTCGTACCTCTAACATAAAGTTTATGAACATATAATTATCTGATCTGTATACTTATAACTTAAAAATTTACTTATTACCTTTTGACAAAAAATCTGCTATTTTAGGAATTTACTATTTATTGTAAAGTATATTTTACGAACATTTTAATTAAATTTAATTGAATACCATAGACATATTGTCATAAGCGAACCTTTTACAAAATTAATAGTTAAACATTAAGATATATTAAATCCTCTAAATAATAGGTATATCATAAAAAAATCCCTTAAATGAGCAAACAAATTGGCAAGTTTAAAAAAATATATGCGGTATAGAAATATCATTTTACATTTTAATAACTTTCTTTATTAGATCTTTAACAAAATTTATCTAATGAAAAATAAAAACAATTGAAATAAAATTAAGTATTATAATAAAATAATTAAATCTTGTGTTGGCTAGATTTTAATATACGATAAAATTTTCGAAAAAAGAAATAGATATATTTTGTTGAATACCTTATACTTCCTTCTTATCTTGCCTTTAGGTTCTAAACCTTATTCAACGTAGAAGTTACGGAGTCCTCTCGACCCGAACATCTCCCAGCGCCTCGCAAATTCCATCATCGGACTCGAACAACGCCCAGCGCCCAGCAAAATCCATCATCCGACTCCAACATCTCCCGGCTCCCAGCAAAATATATTCATCTCTTAGAAATCTCTCTATGTCCAGAATGTCTCAGCTTTTCTTTTACAGTTTATTGTATAACTTCATTTCTCCAAAAAATCAATCCAATATCGTTTCAGTAATTTTGATGCTTTGTTTGCTCATTAATTTCTTCAGATCCAAATTCACGCCATTTCTTCGTAAGTTATAGTGTATTTTTTTTTGTTCCGTAATAATTATATTTCACGCCGAGCGCTGCCCAAGGGCAGCACTGGCAGCAACATCTAAATGATTATCATTATCATCAACATTAAAATCATTGTCATTATCATCAACATCAAAATCATTATCATTATCATCAACATCAAAATCATTATCATTATCATCATTATCAAAATCATTATCAAAATCATTATCAAAATCATTATCAAAATCATTATCAAAATCATTATCAAAATCATTATCAAAATCATTATCAAAATCATTATCAAAATCATAATCAAAATCATAATCAAAATCATAATCAAAATCATAATCAAAATCATAATCAAAATCATAATCAAAATCATAATCAAAATCATAATCAAAATCATAATCAAAATCATAATCAAAATCATAATCAAAATCATAATCAAAATCATAATCAAAATCATAATCAAAATCATAATCAAAATCATAATCAAAATCATAATCAAAATCATAATCAAAATCATAATCAAAATCATAATCAAAATCATAATCAAAATCATAATCAAAATCATAATCAAAATCATAATCAAAATCATAATCAAAATCATAATCAAAATCATAATCAAAATCATAATCAAAATCATAATCAAAATCATAATCAAAATCATAATCAAAATCATAATCAAAATCATAATCAAAATCATAATCAAAATCATAATCAAAATCATAATCAAAATCATTATCACATTATCAAAATCATTATCACATTATCAAAATCATTATCAAAATCATTATCAAAATCATTATCAAAATCATTATCAAAATCATTATCAAAATCATTATCAAAATCATTATCGAAATCATTATCGAAATCATTATGAAATCATTATCAAAATCACATCAACATGGTCATCATTGCCAGCATTATCGTCAACTTCTTAACCATCGGTAAGTTAATCATCAATAATAATTCAATCATCGTTAACTATTTAATCATCAATGAATAAATCGATGTTATCACATTATTATAGGTATTTACAGATATCTTTATTTCATCACTTGTTTAGAAGTTTATATGTAATGCTGTGTATGGTTATGAGAACCTCTAACCTATAGTAAGACCGCCCTTTTATTTTCTTTGTATATGTATTTTAAAATTTAAGTTAAATACTTTAGTAAGAAAACAAAAAAGATGTTATCTATAAAAGCTACTATGTCATCAAAGAATATCTAAACGTTATTAATCTATAAATCGTAGCTATCTAAAAGTACAAAGTTCTTTATTATATTCCACAAAAATTAACTGTAGGAAAATCTATAAATGTAACTTATCATAATCAAAATTGATATCTATTTTAATAATACACTAAAATGTTATCAATTTAGAATAATAAATGCAGCAGACCCTATTAAAGCATGTTACTATAAAACATCTTTTAACTATAATATATCAAATGAACCTAGGTATAATATATAGACTATTATAGTATATTACTAAACTGCTCCTCTCTCCTAAAAGTGTTCCATAATAATTGTTTCCTAATTGTAAGTCTACCACCCGTAAATGTACAGTATGGAATGCTATAAACTGAATTGACCTGAATGTATTGCAGGTACAAACAGTACAAAAGTATAAATAAATAACTAGTAATCAAGAATGAACCAATTTAGTTAATAGTTTATTTATGTTACCAATAGTCAGTGAACTGCCTAAAGTTAAACTAGACGCCAATGCCAGTAAAAGTACTCTTGGTAAGAAACGGTATACTAAATAGTCGTGTAGAAAGTCAAACCAGACACTAGTTAGAATTCGGACCAGTCGGTTAATATTTCAATATCTATAAGTCAAATATACATACCTAGATTTATTAATTTAGGTCGCAACACTTAAAAACATCAATGTACTTAGACAAATACTTATTATATTAAGCAGAATATCTTATTTAATTTAATCAATTTCAGTTTAATTTATCAATTGTATCATGTGATTGTGGCTATTTTCATTCCGTTTACACAATCAGAGCACTGACATCGTTTTTAATTGTTTTTTTTTTACGTATTTTACGTTAGGTATCTGGTTCATTCAGTTTCATTATAATTAAGATTTGACGATTCGTAAGAGGTTTGGTATAAAAATAGTAAGCTTACATGTAAGTAGGTATTGTTTAAAACAAATAAACAAAACCCTTCAAGCACCTAGAATGATTAAATACCATTTTAATCATTATTGCCATGGTCTCCTACAATTGAACCACACAAAGTACATGTACACATATATCTTTGCATAAAAAATATCTCTAAATAGCTTATCTATCGCAGTGTTTATACCAGAGATACTAAATTGATAAGATAGTTCATTACCGAGAGCTAATCCTAAGATTGATTATTACTATAATTATGGTCTAAATAGGTTTACAGTTTAACACATGGCACTTCATAATAATAATACATAATTTCAATGAATAAAAGCAGATAAAAATAAATACCGTCTCATATTTTATTAATTTATTGAATTTATTTGTATTATTTCCGAGAATGGATAAATAAACTATGAGAATGTTTTCGAAAAAAAAATCAGTGATGTAATTTGGAACTATTTTCAAATTGAATCAATTTAGTTGAATAGCTTATTTCAGATCCATTTAATTAGACAGATGTCTGCATTTATTACACATTTCATTTTAACTATGTTATCTGCTATTATCGTTATAAATAACAGGAAATTATCAACCAAAATAACACTACTTGAAAATATTGGATACACTGCCATCTAATAGTGCCAGACATTAGCAAAATGATGTCACTTTCTTTAACAAGTCAATTTAATCCTATGTAATATAAAAACATTCTTCAATAACTACTTTTTAATAAAAATACCTTGAGCTATATATTTAGACGTAGCATATATGACCCCTCAGGCCTCAGGAGGATGAGGTATGTTTAAAAAATAAAATGAAATAGTTACTAAACGAAAACTATCATTTTATCGATATGATCTAGCTAGACACAGACCCGCTTGATATAATATAGAATATTTCTGTACCTACACACAAAAGTTCGCTTGTAGTAATAGTTATACAAAACTCATAGGTTAACTTTACAACATGTCATTCAAATGAGGTGCCTCTGAGACAAATGGAAGCTATTTGGTTTTGTTCTTCCAATAGAAATCAAAGTGACAAAATCATAAGTTTCTATTGCAAGTAAACTGGTGGAAATTATCTGGGTACATGACTTTGACATTACTCACTACACAATTATAGAAAGTGCATTATTAATTGTAATTCTATACACAAATTTTTGTGCCATAAATAATTATTAACCAGTTAAAAATACGAGTAAGTATATTTCAAAGATATGTTGAAGATAAATATACAGTTTCGTATTCAAGAGCTTAACATTAAAATATTCCTATTTTTTTTTCTTTCGTTATAGTTTGGATCCGATTTAATAAAACTATATAGCATGAACTGATTAATTTGGTAATTGTGGCGAAAATTTAACAACAGCTTAGGGAACAGAGCTAAGGCACATTCCTACACCGCAATATTGGTCTGTATGTAATGAATACACAGCCAACAAAATTAATGAAGAAATCTCTGAAATGTATTCTACCTACCATCATTTCATATTCGACTTGTAATGAAAAGATTCTTCAGAGCACTTAATTCTTGGAATTCAAATATGCAGGACGATTACGCTAATCAGTACTAATACTAGAAAGAGTTATCAACAAAGCACAACACAGCCAATGCTCATACCGATTCTCTGTCAATCACTACAAATGTTGCCTATTTAAATTCCAACAGATTAGAACAATATCGGCTACTTTAAAAATCTATTATACATTTCTGTAACGTTTTCGCTATTACCTACATAGTTTTATATTCAGATACATTTTTGGTGAACATGTTAAAATAACCTGGTACAACAGTCATATTTTTCGACCATTCATGGCTATAATCTTGGTGGAAGTACATTACCAGCGTTTGCAGTTGGTTGTTGCTGTTGGCTTCAGCATACTGTTGCAGATCGTTAAGATATGTAGTCGGTACTCATCCACCGGCTTGCTCTCGGCAACGTTGCTACTGGATCGTAGGGCACCATCGTTCTCCGTCGTCAGCTGAACGGTGCAGTGACGGGCTTAGGCAGAATCATGGCATCACGATGAGGAGACTCTGGAACTTGCAATTGGATGTATTAGTATTGTGGGCGCAAATTTATCCCAGTTCTGATGTCAGAATCAGAGAAGCTTCCTATAGTGTAGAGACAGTTTTGATAAATAAAAGAGAACTATCAAATCATACTTTCATTTATTCAGTTTGGCACAAGGATATATCCTTAGATTACGTCGTGATTCTACATTTACATTTACAGCCCAGTTCGCAAAGCAAAGACATAGAACCAAGAGAAAGAACGGGCAATAAAACTCTTGATCATTCTTTTCAATAACTATATATAACAATAATTAACAAACAGTGGTACAGCCAATTTATATCAAATATCAATGTTGTGGGTAGTTTTATATTACTAGAAAGGTCTGTCTTACAACAGAACATAATAAGCATTATTTAGCATCAATACAATTTACTAAATGTTTACCACAAGTATATAACCTAATGAATCTCATTGATACGACTTGATCCACAGTATATTATTCTATCCTATATTACAATCTATAATATCTCACAAACGATCAAACTACCCACAACACAATATCAATAAGATAATGATTACACTATCTTACATTGTGTCCTAGATGATGAAACAAAAGAACAAGCAACACAGAATATTGGAACACAGTGGCAATTAAATAGTCAGAACCATATCGTACCTGAGCCGTCGTCGAAGGAGAATAGGACGAGCTAGCCGAGCCTGTCGACTTAAATAGGTACACCTTATTTACACGTTTGACAGTTTAACTTTCAAACGTCATGTCAGTGTCATTTAGTTGCCACTATCCTCTTACATATTATGTATAAATACTTGGATATCAGTAATTTCAGCCCAAAGCCTAGATATTATTACATATCTCTCACATGCCATGCTGGCTCGGTATGCGGTCTGATGTTAATATTGCCGTGTCTTCACAAACATATTATTTGCCTCATGTCTTTTACTTAGTTGCCTCTTAAGACAACCACAGAATGAAATGGCGTAGTGACACTTTGTATATCTAATCCTTTTCCACACAGACCACTACGGAGTGTAACTTATGCCGAAACATCGGAGGCAAACAATTACGCGGCTGAGACCCGTTACATATTATTACAAATACGTCTTTTCATATTTTGTTACCATACGTCTCCTGGTTCCTAAGCTCGGAACAGATAAGGAAGTGGATCTATTCGTTGAAGTTTTATTTTCCGGTTGTCGGTCGACGGTTATAACAGAGTTTAGAAGGGGCGGTTTTTTATATACAGCAATAGCTTATTATGGTTTATCAAAGTTCATATTAATCTATATTAGATTATTGTCCTTATTAATCGCTAAAGCTGACGAATGTATAAATTTACATAAACGTCAATGTGAATACAAGGATGAGAAATAGGTACATCGTTTATTCTATATTTGTGACAATTTCACATCATTGCCCGTTCGAAACGTCGCAATAAATATGAGCAAATTTATCTTCAATAAGACAAAGGCTTCTACTAAAATAAACACAATCTGAAAATACAAACACAAACACCTAGAATCTATAACAGTACTATTTCACTCATCCTCGGAAGTAAATAGATAACCCTTTGATGAAACATGTCTAGTACAGCTGATTCCTTCATTAATAAACTTGTTCCAAAACACTTTTATGTTACTTGTGCTGTCGGATGATCGCAAATAAAAAGTTACAAATTGAGTTGGTCCACTTACTTTCATCAGATTACGGGAAAGTTTTGGACACAATTCTCTACCTTTCGCACAAACATAACAAATAAAAGATCGATTATAAAGACTGACCTTGAACTTACTGAGGAAACTATCGTCGAGTGATAAAGAAACGAGCTGTAATAGCTGCATAGTTGTGTGTAGCCTGTTACAGCCATTTATAATGCAAATATTCACGATAATAGTCAATGTAGATTGACTCAGTACTTCTGAAAGTGGATACCTACATAGCATGAATATTTTCGACCAGAAAAATGGCCAAAAAATTGACCGAACTGAGCTTAAGGTCCACTTGCTAATCTAACAAGATTTAACAGGATATGAGCATTTCCACAGAGCGACTACCGTTGTGCGGCTGTGGAGGTCAGACCTCTACCACCCAAAAAGATAAAGATATACCATGGCTTAGACCAGTGTCAATTTATTCAGATGTACTGACTCCCCATGACGACTGTCGAAGATCTTCATGACAGAGGCATAACCAATATATTGCTAAATAACTCTATGAATCATTAGCATGTTGAAGCAAATATTTAGGTATAATAAATGAAAGCTTTACACAGGCAAGGCATATCCCTCAATGCCGGTGGTAGTGCCTCGTGATCGCAAAACTGTTACTGAAACATTGTTAATATATAAAGGCTGCTCACACAGTGCCGGCGGCACGGCCATCGGCCATGCCGCCGCGCTAAGCCGCGTGCGCCCGGCGGTATGCGGAGCCGCCGGCCTGGCCGCACGAAAGAGCCGCCGAACTGGTCGCCGGCATGGCCGCCCGGGTAGGCCGGAGGGCCGCGCGGGTTGCGACTTAGGGATGCTCGATCCAAGTGCTTTGTATCGATATTTTGGATCGCAATGAATCGTAACACAATGTATCGATCCAAGTATCGATCCGCTCCATTTGATACGATTCAATGGATCGATCCGGTATCGTATCAAGTTTCATTTCATTTATTTATTCAGTACAACATACATTGTGTAGAATGATAAACTTAAATACTAGATCGGAACATAACAGACAGAGATGGATAACAAATAA
This sequence comes from Euclidia mi, assembly GCA_944739405.2. Taxonomy (NCBI): domain Eukaryota; kingdom Metazoa; phylum Arthropoda; class Insecta; order Lepidoptera; family Erebidae; genus Euclidia; species Euclidia mi. The sequence goes on along the minus strand of OX123198.2, from coordinate 52,020,581 downwards.
ATATCAAAACAAACTAAATACCATGAACTTGAACCATAACAATTTAAATACCATAAACCAAATCCACAAGGCTGATAAAAATTAACTAATTACATGATTTATACACACATCAAAAAAGTCTAAGCAACACATACAAACTTCAATTTTACAATGTGTTTTCGAATGAAATCCTTAGTATTTTCTTATTTATATTATTTTTTTTGGGTGCTGCTCAGCAGGATCTCCCGTGTTAGTGTAACGCTGATGAAGACGGCAAATAATACCGAGATACCTGAGACTGACTTCTACCCGCTTGCAAGATCCCTACTGCTCTTTGCATTACATCCGCGTTCAAATGACGTCACCCCATGACGTAAAAAAATTCTCAAAAGCCAAATTTGTTCAAAACTTTTTCATATTATTGTTTAAATCATAAAATTGATACAGAATACTAAATTTTAATAAGCAAAGAAAACGCTATAAAATTCGAACAAATGCATTCGCTTTTGAATTTATGAAAAAAACAAATTGATTAATAATTTGAAATAGTATGTGTTGCTTAGACTTTTTTGATGTGTGTATTAATGTCTATAGAAAATGTCAGCAAGTCAATTAACTATATAATAATAATAAATGAATTAATAATAGTAATGTCAGCATGTCAATAAAACAGATTATAATGTCAGAAGATAAATTAAAATAAAATTACAGTAATGTCATGTATTATTTGGAATTCCATACAAATTGTTATATATAAGTACAAGTATACAATCCTTTTTAGCTTCAAGTTTAATAAACAAAATTTTACTTATTAGTTCCAAACAGAAACTTATATTAAATTCTGTCATAAAATAGATCAATTGTGGTGCGGAAAATAAGAGATGTCCATGCTCTAGATCAAATCGATTGCAAGTTGCATGTAATAGAATCAACCACCAAAGAAAAGCATACACAGTAATTTATTTCAATATGCAATTAATGTAGGAGAGATTCTTTATATTTCAATTGAATGGTTGGCCTAGTGGCTTAAGCGACCGCCTGACGTTGCGCGGAGTGTTATGGAATCGATCCCCACACGAAACAGAAAATGGTTTGGATTTTGTGTCTGTTGATTGTATCTTTGTATAGTTCTTTGTATGTTTCTTTGTTCTTCTTCTTTTAATTTTTTAACATAATAAAAGGAAAGCTACAGCTGCTATGGCAATGTTGACGACTTCGTTATTCATCGTAATCGATAACCAATTACAAAGTGTCACCTCACTAGAGTTCTACATGACTGTCACAACTGGAATGATGCGCGGATTTCTGCGGCCGATGCCGGTGGCACAGAAGCCCACCAAAAGCCGGCGGCACGAGCCGCGCGACAAAAGACGGCGGCTCGTGCCGCCGGCACTGTGTGTAGCAGCCTTATGACCGGATAAAATCAGTAAGGCCCTACTAGTTAAAATAAAGACGTGTGTCAGTAACGAGTTCTAGTTTTACTGTTAAGGAGTATAATAAAAGAGAGTGCACATTAAACAGGACTTCATGTGCGTCAACGTGACATGGTGGCACCTTTTACATGACTTAAAAAATCAAAACCATGTATAATAATGTAGGTACTAGGCATGCCTTTTAAATTCTGTCGTTTCCATATTTCCCGGCAATTTTGAATTTAGAACTGTTCTATATTCGAATGTGTTTAAATTTTGAATCTCAAAACAGTTGAAAGTATTAGGATTGATGCTATTGTTTAGTCACGACGTCGAGTGGATTCTGTCTGGTTACGTACGAATTTTTTTTCCGTGTAGTGACGGATAAAGAATACAAGTGTCACTACCCTATTTCATTCCGTGGGTGTCGTAAAAGGCGACTAAGGAAATTGCAAAAACGCGAATAATATCTTTGCGAAGAGATGGAAAACTTGAAACCAAACCCTATACCAACTGGTCTGGCCAGCGTGGTATAGTAGGCCAAATACCAACCAATGAGCTCACCAACGAATAGGCCCCCAGTTCCCGGTAGTCTCGCTGTCCGCAACTACGGTAGCGGTCGCGGTAACAGCGGGGCAGGGGGTGCTAAGAATCTCCGGGCTACGGCAAACGGCTACCACAAGAAACTGACCCTGGCTACGTACAATGGACGCTCTCTACGGCTGGACCAACACATCAACGAACTCGAAGTAGAACTAGGTCATATAAACTGGCATATATTGGGGTTGTCTGAAGTCCGAAGACAGGGGTAGGACACGATAACCCTTGAGTCAGGCAACCTGTTCTACTTTCGAGAAGGCGATCAGCCCTCTCAGGGCGGTGTCGGTTTCCTCGTTAACAAATCTCTCGCTAACAACGTTGTAGAAATCAGCAGTGTGTCGCCACGGGTAGCGTACCTGATATTAAGGATCACCGACAGGTACTCCCTGAAGGTGGTACAGGTATATGCGCCGACCTCGACATACTGCGATGATATAGTCGAAGCCATGTATGAGGACATTACTAAGGCTCTACATCATACCACCAAGACACACTACAGCGTTTTTATGGGGGATTTTAATGCCTAAGTGGGAGTACAAGAACGCGGCGAAACAAGAATCGGCCCCTATAGCGTGGGGTGTCGAAATCACAGGGGGCAAATGCTGGTCAACTTTCTGGAGTCACAGGGGCTCTTCTTAATGAACTCCTTCTTTAAGAAGAAGCCTCATTGAAAGTGGACATGGCGAAGCCCCGATACTGTGACAAGGAACGAGATAGACTCCATCATGTCTGATCGGAGGTATATATTTAGAGACGTCTCAGTGATCAACAGGTTTAATACCGGTAGCGATCACCAACTTGTCCGAGGCACTCTAAATATAGACTTCAGAGCTGAGAGGCTTCGCATGATGAAGTCTACTCTTAGACCTACTGCGCCTCAGCTAGCAGTAGGATCCAAAAAGTTTCAACTGGAACTTCAAAACCGTTTCGGATTGCTGGAAACCCATGGCACTGTTGACGAGAAAACCGACGCTGTGGTCAAAACGCTACAGAATGTGTCTCGAAGGGTGTTTCCCGGAAAAAGCGTTAACAAGCAAAGTAAACTTTCGCTCGAGACTCTCGAACTTATGAGGCAACGAAGGGGAATGTCATATGCGCAGACGTCTTCGACAGATGGAAGAAACCTAAACCGGAAGATCCGGAAGCTGGTGCGACGTGACCTCCGATGTTCCAATACCCGCGCCATTCCGGCTGCGATTGAACAGAATCGAGTCACTAAAGTCTTCGCTCGCCAGCTTGGTAGAATTCATCTGTCGAAACTCAATACTGCGGATGGCAAAACTGTAACCTCCAAAATCGAGATTCTCGCTGAAATTGAGAGTTTCTACAAGGACTTGTACGCATCACGGATGCCTAAACCCACGAGACCCAGCGATGATGACCACAGAGCCCAACTCACGCGCCATTACACGGAGGACATCCCTGATGTCAACCAGGGCGAGGTAAGAGTGGCTCTCGAGCAGCTCAAGAACAACAAGTCTCCAGGGGATGACGGATTCACCACAGAGCTCTTAAAAGCAGGTGGGACAGCAGTTCTGAAAGAGCTGGCGAGCCTGTTTAGTTCCGTTATCCACCAAGGCCTTACACCTCAGGCGTGGAGTGGGAGTGCGGTGGTTCTGTTTTTCAAAACAGGTGACAAAACCCTGCTGCAAAACTACAGACCCATCTCACTCCTGAGTCACGTCTACAAGTTGTTCTCGAGAGTCCTAACAAATCGCCTCGCCAGAAAACTCGACGATTTCCAGCTACCGGAACAAGCCGGATTTCGAAAAGGCTACAGCACCGTAGACCACATCCAAACTGTTCGGCAGATTGTACAGAAGACCAATGAATACAATCAGCCGCTGTGTATGGCTTTCGTGGACTACGAGAAAGCCTTCGACTCCATCGAAACCTGGGCGGTTCTGGATGCTCTGCAGCGGTGTCGCATCGATTGGCACTATATCGAGGTGTTGAGATGTTTGTACGACACGACCACTATGACCGTCCAGCTCCAGGACAGTAAAACCAGCCCAATTGAGTTGCGTAGAGGGGTGAGGCAGGGGGATGTAATATCCCCTAAGCTCTTCACCAACGCACTTGAAGACGTCTTTAAGACGCTGGACTGGACTGGAGGGGGCATAAACATTAATGGGGAGTACATATCCCACCTTCGGTTTGCCGACGATATCATCATCGTGGCAGAGAGCCTGAAAGAGCTGAGCGGGATGCTGCACAGCCTAAATGGAGCCTCTCGACGGGTCGGTCTCTGCATGAACTTGGATAAAACCAAGATTATGTTCAACGAACACATTGTGCCGGGACCGGTTTATGTCGACGGATCGATGCTCGAAGTTGTTCAAGATTATGTCAACCTTGGACAAGTAGTCCAGCTTGGTAGAAAAAACTTCGAGAAAGAAATCGACCGTATTATCCGGTTAGGTTGGGCAGCGTTTGGCAAGCTACGTTGAGTTTTCTCTTCGCCCCTACCGCAATGCCTGAAGACCAAAGTCTTCAACCAATGCGTCCTACCTGTTATGACGTACGGTGCCGAGACGTGGACACTCACAGTAGGACTAGTCCACAAACTAAAAGTCACGCAGCGATCTATGGAACGGGCTATGCTTGGCGTCTCTTTGAAGGATAAAATCCGAAACGAAGTTATCCGACAAAGAACCAAACTTACCGACATAGCTCACAGAATCAGTAGGCTCAAGTGGCAGTGGGCTGGCCATATCTGTAGAAGGACTGATGGCCGATGGAGCAAGCGAGACCACGTCTCGGCAAGCGTAAGGTACGGCGGCCCCCGGCTAGGTGGACCGACGACCTGAAAAGACGCTGGGCAGACTAGATGCGGAAGGCTGAGGACCGTGTACTGTGGCGCGTGTTGGGAGAGGCCTATGTCCAGCAGTGGACTGTGATAGGTTGATTGATTGATTGATTGACGTACGAAAATAAGTCGTTCGTGCAATAATTTTTTACAACTTTAGAAGAGGCCTGACACGGCTTCAGTGTTTTGATGAAGTGATCTGTGTTCAGTGATGAAGTCTCATGTCTGCGGACTGTCAAACGTTGGTATTTAGAATTCCAGCGTGGACATACTAGTATTAGTGACAAATCTAGCGAAGGTCGCCCAAAATCCTCCTTCACTGAAGATAACATTATTGCTGTGAGACAACTAATTCTCGAAGATGTGACGTATCGAGAGACAGAGGCTCTATTAGGCATCTCAGGGACAACCATTCAGAAGATCTTGCATGAAGCGCTTGATGTGAAAAAAGCTAGTTTGCCGTTAGATACCGCATCTACTTTCCGACGATCAGAAGGCGGCCCACGTCAGATGGTGTAGAAAATCTCTGCAAAGGTTCAACCGCGGAGAGTCTAATCACGTCTAGAGTCTAATGACGAATCTTGGATCTATGCCTACGATCCTGATTCCAAACAACAATCTACAATCTGGGTCTTTCAAGATGAGCCAAAGCCGACTAAAATTTTTCGTTCTCGAAGCACTTCAAAGAAGATGGTGGCCACGTTCGTTGGAAAAACCGGCCATATTGCGACTATTGCACTTGAAGATCGTAGAACGGTTAACGCAGAGTGATATACCCTCGACCGTATCCCCACATTGTTGTCGTCAGGGGGCTTGTGAGTCTCGATGATCTCTGGAGCTGTGCCGGTAGGGCTACTCATGCCGGATTGGTCCAAAGGGAGAGGCCAGACTAAGTGGGATACCAGTGGGAGTCCATTTTGGATATCCGGAGGTTGCTTTCTACGCGTCCTTTTGATCCATCAAAAGGCGTAGTGGATGAGCATGAGGCTTCTCTGGAGAAAAGAAATTCCAGGCGAGTTTAGTGTGTACTTACTCTGTCTCTGAACAGATAGTGCAGGTTTAAGTAACACCACCCCCCCAAAATCTAACCACACGTCCCGATCGACCATCCGATCACGTCTTGGGCGGGCACGATTGAATATTTTGCGTGGAATCTTGCGGGGTTCTATTGGGAGCCTTGCAAGAAAAATTGGGGCGGGCGGACATATCGCTCTCGACATCTTCGACGAGTGCAATGACACGAAAAACACGGACCACCGTCCGGCCTGACCCGTAATCCTGAATTGACAGGACCGGGGACCTTTAGAGTTGCGAGGAAGACAACCTCTATAAAAAATAACCCAAAGCCTAAGTTTTCGTGGCCCAGCGACGGGCTGTATGGCTGGGGGGAACCCAGCCACTAGGGCCACACAAAACTAAACATGATGTCGGGCAATACTAAGCAATTACCCCAGGAGGGTACCGGGCGCTCTGCGTTTGGAGAATCCCTTGCAGGTCCTTGTGGACCCGTCAGTCCCGCGTACTTTGGGGGGGGCACCCAGCATCATTACCGCGAAGTACCGCGCCCTATCGGTACCGATAATTCCGCGACGTCAGACACGGACGCCGTAATGAGCGTCGGCTCGGACGTTTGCCTGAATAGGACGACAAAAGCAAAGCGGAGGCGGGGAAGGACTCGTCAAACTGACTCTGGGTCCGATGGAGAGTCTAGCGCAGCGCCATCCAACAAAATACCCAGAAGCCAGAGCTGTGCTGTCACTGAAGGACCGTATTCTACTAAAATGGGCCCGTTTTAGTAGAATACGGTCCTTCAGGCGGCCGCCTTAAGACGTGAGGCCGGAGAAATGAGTGCTGAAGAGGAGGTGGCGCAACTGGTGCTGAAGGTCTGTCCACCCGGGGGTATTAACACCAACCTACTACTAGCGGACATGAAAGAGAGAGCCCTTGCAGGTTTAGCTCTGGTTTCCATTGTAGCTACAAAATCAAGAAACCTCAAGGGTACCTTTGTGCGCCACCTCAAGCAGACTACGGAGGCTTTATCAAGTACAGTTGTGTCCATGGCGGATCTCTCAACGTCCGAGGAGACTAAACGGTTGCAAGAGGCTAATGACCTTTTAAAAGCCGAAGTCGCTGAGCTCCGTAGAGAATTGGTCCAGTTAAAAGCCAGCTTGGAACGAGCTCAATCTGAAAATGCATGTCCTTCCGCTGACAATCCTTTTGGAGAGGATCAACAAAGGGCTATCATGGCGATGATCGGGAGCTATGTAAACCCCTTCATCGCTGGCCTTCAACATAGGCTCCTTCCGGAACCTAATAGAAGACCTCCGCTAGCAGCGGACTTGCGAAACTCACACAGTGGAGCAGTTACTGCTACCCCTGCGAGCACTGCGAAGACAGGATCAAGCAGAGGGCTTCCAGTAGAGCGTGTAGCTCAAAAGGATTACCCATCCAAAGGCTAGGAAATCGTCGAAAATGCCACCCAATGGCCTTCCGGGACCAAAATCAGCAACTAATGTTGCTGCGCCCGTTGTCAACCAAGCACCGCCTGCTGTGAATCAAGGACAAAATCCTTCTTCGTCTGTCCCACAAAGCGAACAATGTCAGGTTGTTGAGAATAGGGCTAAAGCTAAGTGCAGATGGAGTAAAAAGGCCGCTAATGCCAGATAGCTTGCCGCTGCAGCTAAAGCAACCGGCTCCACTAACCCAAGCGGGTCCGGTAAGAAAAAGCGCAGACGAAAGAGAAAACTCCAACCACCGAAAACAGCCGCCGTTATTATCACGGTAATGCCGGAGGCGGCTGAGCGAGGCTTAGCTTACCAAGCCGTGCTCACTAAAGCAAGGCAAAGGGAGATGGCGCTCGCGTCACACGATACACATCGGCTCTGTATATTTTGTTTACGTAAAATATAAATATCGCATAAACTAAATTATTACATATAAAGATTTAAACATCAGTGCATATTGACTCAGTGATAACGTTATGCAGTGCAAAAATTACGGAAATACACTAAACTTCGGTACTGAAAAGTGGTTTATAATAAATACTATATTCGCTAATTAAGTAATCTTGACATTGACTAAGTTGGAATAAACAAACACAGTGTTTATGAAAAAGTAAATAAGAAGTGACTTGGTTCCTCATCCTTGCGGAAAAAGAAAATATTTGTGATGTGAGTCCGTTTTTTATTCGAATTCAAGTTCCTGATGATGTGTGACATATAATCAAGATCTATTAGCCAATAAACAATCACACACGGATTTCGAGAGTAGCACGATACTGCCATCTATGAGGAAAGTCGAAAATTAGCAACGTTTAACCACCAAGACTGTCGATAAAACAGTAATTTGTTGTGAACAATCGCACTAACTGTATTTACATAGTAATCAAGATAGTAATTCATAATTTTGACTGCCTGGCAAGCAGCAGCGTAGCGTCGTTCACATAGAATGCGACTGGAAATAGCGACGACGAGGAGGTGCACGTTCGAACCCCAATGGTACTCATCTCCACTTTTTGTGAATAAAATTTATTGGAGCAATTAAAATATACTATACTAGTCGACCAAGCCAACTAGACGAATGTCAACTTGACAAAATTCAACATAATTCAACAATTATAATCCAGAAATTATTTATCGTAACGAGCGAACGTGGCGTGTGAACGTACAATGCGCCTGCAATCGGTACTAGGAATTTCTGGATTATAATTATTGAATTATGTTTAATTTTGTCACGTTGACATTCGTCTAGTTGGCTTGGTCGACTAGTAAAACCATATAATTATCTAAATAAATCTTAGAAAATGGAAAAGCAAAGTAGTTTAAGTGATTTTAATAATATCACACTAAGGCCCACTTGCGTAACGTTTGATTTAAGTCACTCCTTAATTTAAATTTTTTGAACAGAATTAACAGCATAAAATAATTTAAATTAAAAGTATTTAGCGTCCTCTTGCATAACGACAACAACGCTTAAATTCAGTTAAACATTTTATGAGGTCGGTAAAGTAGTTTCTACGTTTTGTTTCATGGCATGAAGCCTTTTTGTTAAGATTTTAACGATGTTATGCGTATGGTTTCGCATAAAACCTTAGACTATATATACTTTGAGCATAAAACAAAACGCATTGTCGTCGCCTAGCAACGAGATGACAATTGACAAATAATAACTAGAAACTTTTAAGCATTAACCGTAGAACCCTACATGGGGTGCAGGTGCACCCCACACCGATTTGTTTTCTAAATATCTCAATTTCTTTAATATCCACGAACTCGCGCGTCGGAGTATTTTAGTTTGGTGTCAACCGCTCGCGTTACGTTAATACCGTGACGAGGGACCGCGTTGTGTGGTCGCCTGTATAAGTGCTGTGGGGTACGCCAGTACCCCAGTGTAGTAAAATCGTAAGATTATTTATTTGTTACGATTGATGCATTTATATGTAATAAGTTATTAAATTTGATTATTTATTAAAATAATAGTCTTATATGAATTAAATACAGATATTTTTAGATATTATGAAGGTAAATTTAGTAAATTTAGTTTATCTCATAATTATATTAAGTTTGAATCATTACTTATAACAACCAAACTTTTGATAAACCTTTGTTGGTTATAATATATAGATAATATTGCTAGGTAACACATATTCTGTGCTTACTTACTATTGTATATCTCAAATAACACAGCCAGTCTGTCTGTTGCAAATAATTCATTAATTAATTTGAAGTTCAACTTTTAATTTGTTATAAGTTACAACTTTAGACAACTTTTGTGTTTGTTTCAATATATTGAAACTATTAATTTTGTTGGACAGTAGATACCTGTCACTTGCCTGCACTTGCAGTAAACAGGCTAATACTTTGTTGGTTTCAAAGAATTGAGAAAAATTAAGTTTTGATTGTTAATATTATTTAACGCTTGTCCGGGCTCTTTTGAATTTTGATTATGTCAGCTATCAAGGACTTGCGAGCGGCTGCTGGTGCTATTGCATCAGATTTGCGCTGGTTTGCCTCGGCCAGTGCTTTAGTGAACCGGCCTGATCGCCAGCAGGCCTTACTTCAAAGGTACGAGCGGATCGATGATCGCCTGGCAAGTGTGGAACAGCAGTTCCGCACTTTCAGCGCTTGCTGTCTCGAAGTGTCATTCACTGATTTCACTGCTGACCAGCGAAATAAGGTCAGCGAAGACTATGCCCAGGTCTTAGACCTGTATGATGCTGTCTCCAATACTGCGAGACAACTAGTTGCCGATAGGGAAGGGCAACCCGGCCTGAAGCAGGAGCTTCCTAGGTCAGCACCGGGGCTGGTGAGTAGGCTCCCTACTTTGGACCTCCCCCATTTTGATGGCTGCCTAGGAAGCTACCTGGGTTTCGTTAATTTGTTCGACAGCCTGGTCAATGACAGGGCTGACCTTCGGCCAGCACAAAAATTGGCATATTTAATGTCGGTTCTGGATGGGGAGGCTAAGGGCCTCATCCAGCATCTGCCCTGTAGTGTATGACGCGCCTTCCCTATATATGTTTATGTAACCATGTATGTTCAGGCATTACCCCGTTGTATTTAGACCAAACAACATCTTTTATTTTGTCTCCCAACACACAACATTGCATGGCGACCCTGCCAGTGCTGCCTGTGGGCAGTACTGAGCTTGTGGTTTTGAATAAGTTAATAAGTTATTTTCGGTGAATTATCATCAGTTGAGAGAGAAATGGCATTATTGCAGTTTTTGTAACTGTTACACGTTATATGGTACATACAACAGAAATGTACACTAGATTCAAAGTGTACACTACTATTATTCGGAGACTGACGGAGCTGGGAGCCATGGCGCCACAGCGCCTTCCAGGCGTTGGACCGTGGGAGAAGATTCTTGTCCTGGGGTCAGGTTCTGACAAGAATCGGCAGGACAACCATGACCTTGGACAGCATGTGAAGAGAAGTGACTGTGATGTGAGGTGACGTTCTTTCTTTTTATTTTTAATTATTGCCGCGGACAATACACGTTTTAAAAGGTACCTATATTTTAGTTATTAACTTTTCCATTTATCGATGATATGAAAATATTATATCTCTTTTTTATGTAACCTTGTAGTGTAGATAATACATAATATGCGTGTTGACAATATATGAAACGAGTAAAGCAGTATACATATATAAGACCCCTACTTATTTTTGTAAGATTAAAGTAGATTTTTTTTCTATGTAAAGATGTGTAATAAATTATGACCTTGTAAAAGAAACTACAATATCAATATTAAAATGGTCCTACATAAGCTGCTAGGCAGTAGATTTTTCAACATTCGAGTTTTTGGACTAAGCGTTAACATAAAATATTATTTTATAATATTTTTTCTTCGTTTTATTGTTGTTAATTGATTTATAAATGACAATTTAATTTAGTAAATCATGTTTGAAATATTCTTATACAAGCATATCATTGCTAGGTATGTCGCCTAAGGTATCAAATTGTAGACGTGTTATCTGAACCTTTACCAACACTATAAGTTGCGCGTGACTTTGCTTTACAATACATTTTTCTAATATTATGTACTTTAAGTAAAAACTATAGTTATCTTTAGACTTATTAGTTTTCAGTTTAATTATGTGGTTGTGTATGGCGATTCCTTAATTAATTAAATTGATTACATTATCGTCTTATGAAAACTGTGAAAATTTTTGTTACAGTTTACCTAATATAATTTTTTTGTCAAAATTATGATTTTTAAATTAAGTTCAAACTATTTATAATTATCATTACCTACTTGGCATATATGTAGCTCCTAGCAACAATAGTGATATCTTGTTTTAGAATTTGATACCAACTCGAGAATGTATTCACTGTAAAGTGATGTCACCTGCATTCATCTACATCAGCAATAAGTGCAGTAACTTGTGTGAACTTAATGTAATTTGTAATGCAGTTTAAATGATATAACTGAATATTATTATTATGTATCTAATGAATGCTTTATATATTGTGCTATCAGATTTGAAGTATTGAATTGAATTACTGAATTGAATTATTTTTATAGGTTTATGGAAGCTCAAAGAAATGTATAAGACAGTATGAACGGTATTAAAAATCTTTTTGCCACTTTATGATGTAATTAGGTACCGTGGTCTTGAATATGATGAGATAAGAATATTGAAAGGTTGCATATAATAGATAGAGTATGGTATTAGAAAGAGTATGTTGTTGTGATGGTTTTATTGTGTAAAGAGTTATAAGTATTAGATGGGAATAATTTGGTAAATATGTTTTTGATAGCAATATGGACTGATCACCCAAAAGCGACGTTGAATTCATACGAGTATATACCAGAATATTCATGTAGCTTGTGGAAAGTTTAAATGATTTGTTATTGTTTGGAATTATATGTATTTTAGTAAGAGATGAGATATTAGTAGGTACACCGAGGTAAAGATACATTGATGGGTTCTGTGCCTTCAATTTGATCATGGTGCAAACGAGATTTCTCTGTGAAAATTGTTGGTGAACAAAGAAGTCTTAAAAGAAAGACCCTTATTATGATAAATAATGAAAGTCGACTAAGAAGTTAAACGTAGGCTTATGATGATGATGTTAAATAAAATGATAAAAGAATGTCCGGCCGGACCGATGAGATAAAATATGTGTACCCTGGACCGATGCGAAAATAAAAAATATGTGTACCTCGAACCAATGTGATGAATATATTAATATAATATGTGTACCTGCGTTGTGAAATGTATGTTATATGGATAAATAAAGATACTGTATATGAAAGGAAAAGCGGTGTGTTGGTTTTTGTATTTGTTCATTTAAAGACATGATTTTGTGTAGCACAAAGATTATTAAATAATTTTATAACAGAGGAAAATTTATTTTTTTATAGAAAATTTCTGAAAATCTAGATAAGTGATTTAATTAAATAAAAATCATAAGTAATAATATTCAGTCAGTTCTGTAATGAGATTATTTAATTTGTGAATTAAGCAATATAATATGATATTACTTGATATATTTTTCGTCATTTGCGTCTTTAAATAAAGATTAGGTATTACAAAATTATACAAAAATTTTATGAATAAGTATGATTTTTTAATAATTTTTATATTTCGTTTTGTTTTGTATTGTGATGTGTGTGTCGTTTAAAACTATTAATTGTCATTATAATGTTAAAATTTCAACAGTGCATTGTAGTATTTGTAGTGTGTAATTTCATTTATTTTTATTTTTAATATTAGGAATGGTTTTATATATGAAAGACCACATTATGTCATTGTGTTTATTAAAACGTTTTATGGTATAAAAAAATATGTTAACATTTTTTTTTATTTTATAAAAGGGGAGGTGTAGTGTATGACGCGCCTTCCCTATATATGTTTATGTAACCATGTATGTTCAGGCATTACACCGTTGTATTTAGACCAAACAACATCTTTTATTTTGTCTCCCAACACACAACATTGCAGCCCGTGTCTGACGAGGCGTACCAGACGGCTCGGGACCTAATTACCCGTAGGTACCATAACAAGCGTGGCCTCGCCGACACGCATATTGAGCAGATTTTGGGTTTGCCGACGCTCACCCGGGTCTCTGGGTTGCGCACCCAACTGTTGAACCTGCTTTTGGTGGCCATCAACGCACTTAAGTGCCTTGACCTGCCCGTGGACCAATGGTCCTATCTATTGGTGCACATTGTACTAAAAAAGCTGCCTGCCGACCTGAGGTCGCGTTTTGAACAGCGCTTTGGTGAGGATAGCGCGACCCATCTGCCCCCCTTTGCTGACCTGGAGAGGTTCCTGGAGGATGAGTGCCGGGTCTTGGACAACTCCGGTGGCGACACGCCGGCTAAGACACAGCCGCCCAAGGTCAAGGAGCAGGCTCGCGTTCACACCCGAGCCAATGTTGACCGGCGCCCTCCTCGCTTTGCGGTCACGCAGAGCCCAGCGGAGTGCTCCTTCTGCAAGGTCACGGGGCCCAGAACGGCCAGTTGCAGGGCATTTTTGGACCTTCATGTCGCCTCTCGTAGGCGCATCGCGAATGCCCGCCGCCTTTGTTTCTCTTGTTTGGGGTCCCACTACCAGCGAGACTGCCCAAATTCTCGCCCCTGTCCTCACTGTGGAGGACAGCATTTGGACATTCTCTGTATGAATGCCAGAGAGGTTGGCCGCTTGTCCAACCAGCCGACGCCGCGCACGGGCGGGTGTTTTGAAGGTGGCAGCCGAGGCTCACCGGCGCGTAGCCGAGAGTCGCCTCGCTCAATTGATCGCCACTCGCCCCGCTTGGAGAACCGTAGCGTGCGCACGCCTCCTCTCTCTCGCGCACCTGAATGTGCACCTGCTGTTCAGCGTCACCAGCACCATGACTGCTGCCCCAGGTATTCCCCACCTTTGGCGGATCGTCCCCGCCTTGACTCGCGCCCACCTCGTTTTGGGCGGGTGCGTCATTATGACCCCCCACAGATGGCGCGCGGATCGAGTCATCGCGCCTTTGAGGACTTCAAGCCGCACCCCCATTTTGACTTGCCTGGTCCTGGCCAACGGTCGCCGCCCAGGCAACAATAGGTCATTGACCCCTGCCCTATAACGCCAACCTCCCCCATTGAGACCGTTATCCTACCAACGGTTGCTGTTCGGGTCTGGGGACCCACGGGGACCTCTGTTGTTGTCCGTACTATATTGGACACAGGTTCACAAGGTTGCATTGTTTCCACTTATTTGGTAGGGCAGGTTAAATTAAATATAGGCTCTTTTCCAAATTGTATACGGGGCATAGGTGACGTAGCCTCTAATGTTGAAGGGCAAATTAAGGTTTTGTTTGGCCCTGTTGAATCTTCACACCTGAGGATTAAAACCTCGGCTATTGTGCTGAAGAATATTTTGGGTATGCACCCACAGAAGCAGCTACCTGCTGCTGTGGTGAATTTGACATCGGGATTGGAACTGGCAGACCCCAAATTTGACACACCGGGACAAATCGACTTGTCGATTGGCTCTGATGTCCTCGGTGGAATTTTGATTGGTGGCAAACGGGTCTTGGTGCCAAATGGTTTGACTGCCATCCCGACCATATTTGGATTTGCTTTGATGGGACCTGTACCTAGGGACCCCCCTCCACCTGAACTTGATAATTTGTTGGCTGTAGGCTCTGCTCTCTCTGACGCAGTTCAGAGGTTTTGGGAGGTAGAAGAGCCCCCTCAAGCTGCCCGTTTGAATCCAGAACATGAGGAGTGCGAGCTGTTCTTCCAGAACAACACTGGTCGACTCCGTTCTGGTCGGATTATTACGAGGCTACCCTTTCTGTCTGTTCGGCCTCCGCTTGGTGAGTCACGACCTTTAGCCGAAAAGAGATTGTTGGCTATGGAGCGTCGCATGGGTCGTGATCCGGAGCTCAGGCAGAAGTACATTGAGTTCATGAGAGAATATGAACAATTGGGACACATGTCTGTGTCAAATTTGGATTGGCGTTCGGTGGAGCACTACTTTCTCCCGCATCATGCGGTATTGAAGCCATCAATTGGCAAGCTGCGCACAGTGTGTGATGGTTCTGCGCAGACTTCAACAGGCGTATCCTTAAACTAGTGCTTGCATTCTGGTCCCAAGTTGGTCAAGGACCTTTGTGACGTCATCACCAGCTTCCGACGACATCAGGTTGTCTTTGTAGCCGACATAAAAATTATGTTCAGGCAGACTATTATCCACCCTGATGACCGTCGCTTCCAGCTGATCCTTTGGAGAGAGTCTCCTCGTGATCCCATGGTCGTCTACGAGCTCAATACTAATACGTACGGGTTAAGGTCAAGCCCCTACTTGGCAATACGTTCTCTTTGGGAGCTCGCAGACCGCGAAGGCCTACGTTTCCCACGAGCCTCCGCCATCTTGAAAGACGATATTTACGTCGATGACATTTGTTCAGGCGCCTCCACAGCGGACGAGGCGATCCTCCTGCGGGACGAATTGATAGGTATTTTGGCCTCCGCTGGTTATGAGTTGCATAAATGGATTTCCAACTCACCAGCGCTTTTGGAAGGCTTGCCAGAGGATCATCAGCAAGATCCACATCTATTTGAGATTGTTGACAACCCCGCCATGATGGCTGTCCTCGGCCTTCAGTACAGACCAGTCCAAGACATCTTTACGTATAACGTAGACTTGAAACTGCCTTGTTCTTGGACTAAACGTCTCGTGTTGTCTACTGTCGCCAGAACCTTTGATCCGAATGGTTGGATCTGTCCAATTATATTTTGGGCAAAATGCTTCTTGCAGAAGCTTTGGACAGCAGGATTGACTGGGGACGAACCTCTGCACGGCACTCTTGTTGAGGAATGGACCTCCTTTGTATCCTCACTTCCTGCCGTCAACGAGATCTCCTTGCCTCGTCCCATCCTGCCTTCCGGGAAGTACAAGGCCACCCTTCACGGGTTTTGTGATGCCTCGGAACGTGGTCACGCGGCCGTGGTGTACTTGCGCACAGTCAGTGCCTCAGGTCAGGTGAGAGTTTCCCTAATCATGGCAAAGAGCAAGGTCGCACCCCTTCGGACATCTCTGACCATCCCAAAATTGGAGCTCTCGGGAGCAGCCCTACTTGTACGCTTATTGAACTACGTGTCCAGCACCTTGGGCAATAGTATTTGTATTAATGGGACCTACGCCTGGACAGACAGCCAAATTGTTCTTTGTTGGTTGAAGGCTTCTGTCCACACCTTGGAGGTATTTGTCGCTAATCGCGTTTCCGAAATCCAGAAATCCGAAGTCAAACTTGTTTGGAGACACGTGCCAGGTGAGCTCAACCCCGCTGATTGTGGCTCGCGCGGATGCTTGACGCCTAGTTTGATAGGTCATTCGCTGTGGTGGGGTCCGGAATGGTTGAGTCGGCCAGAAACTGATTGGCCTCGAACGCCAGTTTTGAATACTTCTAATTTGCCGGGTCTACGAACACTCGCTCTTGAAAAGGTGGAATGCGCCTTCAACCCCGATTTTTTGTTGAATCGTTACAGCTCCCTTGACAAGTTGTTAGGTGTCACTGCTTGGATAAAGCGTTTTGTTTTTAATTTTAGGCACCCACAACAGAAACGACTGACACCGTTTCTCTCACCACAGGAACGACAGGAGTCCCTCACCTTTTGGGTTCGTTCTGTGCAATTGGCGCATTTTGAGAAGGAGATTGCTATCCTTAAGTCAAGGGAAATCGAAATTGTCGGGAGCTGTATCTAAATTGAACCCCTTTTTGGACGATACGGGTCTCTTGCGTGTTGGAGGGCGTCTCAAGAACGCCAACCTCCCTTACGGGGCACGTCACCCCCTTTTGTTACCCAAGGACGGTCATTTGGTACGCTTGTTGGTAACTAACCGTCACCTTAAAAATTCGCATGCATGTAATGCCTTGTTGGCCATTTTGCAAAGCGAATTTTGGATCTTGTCTGCCCGAAGAATTATTCGGAGTGTAGTCTTTCGCTGCATCCCTTGCTATAAGCTCAAGGCTTCTACCATGCAGCCCTTGATGGGAGACTTACCGGCAGATCGCGTTACTGAGAGCAGGACGTTTGACGGTGTTGGCACGGACTTCGCTGGTCCCTTTTTGGTGAAAACGTCGACGCTTCGAAACAGCAAGTCTGTTAAGGCCTACTTGTGTGTTTTTGTGTCTTTCCACAAAGGCCGTACACTTGGAACTGGTCTTCTCGCTTACGACCGAGGCGTTTGTAGCCACATTTGACATATTTGTATCCCGCAGAGGGCTGCCTTCCTTGATCCGTTCTGACTGCGGCACTAACTGCGGCACTTTCAAATAATTATTTGAATGATGTTGTTAATTTCCTTGAAACCAACAAGGCTGATATAGGTGATAGGCTTGCTCGACGTGGGATAAATTGGTTGTTTTCCCCACCAAATTGTCCACACTGGGGTGGTATATTTGAGGCTGCCGTAAAATCGGCCAAAACACACTTTCGCAGGACAATCGGTGAGTCTGTCCTTACATTTGAGGAACTTGCAACTGTGTTTTGTAAGATTGAGGCCGTTTTGAACTCTCGGCCATTGTGCCCGATCTCCTCAGATCCGAATGATTTGGAGGCCCTTACGCCGGGCCATTTTTTGATTGGTCGCCCACTTGTCGCCTTGCCTGAGTACCCCTATATTGATACGAGACCTAGTCGTCTCTCGCGTTTTGAATTGGTACGCCAGATTACTCAGAGCTTTTGGAAACGCTGGAATTTGGAATATTTGCACATACTCCAGCAACGCGTTAAGTGGACCGACAAGACCGATCCACCCAAGATTGGTGACCTCGTTTTGATCAAGGAGGCTAACCTTCCGCCACTCAGATGGCGCAGGGGGCGCATCCTTTGTTAGGTAACTGGGGCTGATGGAGTTCCCCGATTTGCTGAGGTCTTGGTGGACGGTTCGATTCTGAGGAGAGCGGTTGCAACATTGTCACGTCTACCAACCGATTAGCGGACCGGTAGGCCGGTCCGGGGCGGGTGGATGTTTGAAATAGAATTAGTTTTTATTATAAGTCAAATCGATTAGATCGATTGAGTAACATTTTGTTTAGTCTATTGAAAATTTCTGACAATGGTCACACTGAACTGTCACTTCCGTTGCCGCCTTGAAAAATTGAGACGCCGTTTGCTGTCTCGCGTGATTGCCGCTTTTGACAAGGTTTGTGACATATTGAACATTTGTGAAAAGTTATTGTGAGCACACCTTTTTGCATTTCGTGTGAATTGTTTAATTGAACTAAATTGAGTAAACTCTCGTAAAACTGCCGCTTTTGATTTGTCCGGCACTGATCAGTCCGCAGTGTTGATCAATTTGTGATATTATATATATGGAACACTGGCATTTTGAGAAATTGTGAATTCTACTACCACTTGCATCGTGCATTGAAGACGCTGCATTGGAGTCTGGTAAAGTAAAGATAATTCACTTGCTAATATTGGCCAATTTTAGTCTTGTGTGTATCTAGCTTGCCTCCAGGACTCCACTCAAGAACATCACCAGGAGATATAATGTAAAATTTTCATGTACCTACTTAATACTTGTATTCACTGTGCAACACAGTACATTTGTGTCTGAGATTTGTTGTGGCTGACAAGGGCTGATGAATAGAGTCACGCTTCCACAAATCTTATATATATATATATATATATATATATATATATATATATATATATATATGTGTGTGTGTGTGTGTGTGTGTGTGTGTGTGTGTGTGTGTGAATATATATGTATATATGTACCTACCGTACGTATATATATATATATATATATTATTGCATACCTCACCCTTACAATATATATATATATATATTGTAAGGGTGAGGTATGCAAGTTTGAATGTAGGTACGATGACTGGAAGGGCTAGAGAGTTAGCTGATGTTTCGAAAAGAAGAAGAATAAATGTGGCATATCTGCAGGAAACAAGATGGAAAGGTACGAAAGCTAGGGAGATCGGAGAAGGATACAAGTTTTATTATTGTGGAAGTGATGGGAAAAGAAATGGTGTGGGAATTGTGTTAGACGAAAATCTGAAAGATGGTGTGACATGTGTAAATAGAATTAATGACAGATTGATTGCTGTGAAAGTGATATTGCAAGATATTATTCTGAATGTGATAAGTGTGTATGCCCCTCAGGTAGGATGTGATGATTGTGAGAAAGAGAAGTTTTGGATGGATTTCGATAGCATGATGACGGATATTCCGGAGAATGAAGAGATAATTGTGGGAGGAGATTTTAATGGTCATGTGGGACGAACAAGTGGAGAGTATGGAAGAGTACATGGAGGCTGGGGTTTCGGCAGCCGAAATAGCGAGGGAGAAGCAATTCTCCAAGCTGCTGCCGCTTTTGATCTTATAGTGGCTAACACTTGGTTCCAAAAAAAAGAGCAACACCTGGTAACCTACAACAGTGGCCACCATATGACCCAGATTGATTATTTTCTGCTCAGGCGTAAACGTATCAACTGGGTCAAAGACTGTAAGGTGGTACCGGGAGAAGACTTAGTCTCACAGCACAGACTTCTGGTGGTCGAATTAAAAATTTGGCTGAGCTCGAAAAGAACCAAGGAGCATCTACCCCCAAAAGTAAAATGGCATATGTTAGAGAAGAATGAATGTGCAGTAGAATTCAGAAATAGAGTGGTAGATAAAATGATTGAGATGGGCGATATGAAGGATTGCAGCGTGAATGAGAGTTGGGAGGAGATGAGTAAATGTATGAAATGCGTGGCAAAAGATGTTTTAGGAGAATCGAAAGGAAAACGTATGAAAGATAAGGATACCTGGTGGTGGACAGAGGAAATACAGAGTGTGCTCAAGGAAAAGAAAGCAAGGTTTAAGGAATGGCAGCTGATGAAAGAAGGTAATGACTCGTTGAAAGAGAGTAAGAAAAAGAAGTATGATGAATGTAAGAAAAGAGCCAAAAAAGCCGTTGCCTTAGCTAGAGCAAAAGCCCTTGACAATATATACGGATTAATTGAGAAGCCGGAGGGCCAAAAGTATTTATACCGACTGGCTAAGGCTAGAGAGAGAAAGGCGAGGGATGTATCCCATATCAAGTGTATGAAAGATGAAACAGGAGTAGTTCTTACGGATGATGATAGGATTAAAGAAAGATGGAGAATATATTTTGAAAAATTAATGAATGAAGAGAATGATTGGTGCAAAATGCTTGAGAACAAGGCGAAGAATATTGGACTAGTGAATGTAATAAGTAAGGATGAGGTAAGACGGGCTGTGAGTGGAATGAAGAATGGGAAAGCATTAGGACCAGATGGAATACCAGTAGAAGCATGGAAGGTGTTAGAGGAGGATGGATGGGCGTGGCTGACTTTATTCTTCAATAAGATGTTGCATGAGGAGACAGTACCCAAGGAATGGTGCAGGAGTTACCTAGTGCCCATTTTTGAAAATAAGGGAGATGTCCAAGAATGCAACAATTATCGGGGAATAAAGTTAATGCCTCATAGTATGAAAGTATGGGAGAGAGTAATTGAGCGACGTTTGCGAGCAGAGAGTGAGATTTCACGTAACCAATTCGGTTTTATGCCTGGTCGAGGTACGGTGGATGCCATTTTTGCACTTCGCCAAATTTGTGAAAAATACAGGGAGGCGCATAAAAATCTGCATATGGTATTCGTTGACCTCGAAAAGGCATATGACCGGGTACCGCGTGAAGTCTTGTGGTGGGCCCTCAAGAAGAAAGGAGCGCCTGAAAAGTACCTGAAGTTGATCCAAGCTATGTATGCTGAATGCCACACGCAAGTCCGGTCCGCAGCTGGAATCACAGCCAGGTTCGCCTGTAGGCTTGCACCAAGGGTCGGCTCTTAGTCCTTACCTCTTCTTGTTGATTATGGATGCCATATCATCAGACATACAGGAAGAGGTACCCTGGTGCATGCTGTTTGCCGACGACATCGTCCTGGTAGCAGAAAGTGGACAGGAGGTGCAGAGCAAGCTGAAGGAGTGACGGCAGAGACTGGAGAACGTAGACCTTAGGATAAGCAGAACCAAAACTGAATACATCGCTGTCCTAGTTCAACAGTAAGATATCTTAAAAAAAAACAAAATTGAGATAAGTTTTGTTTCATGTGAAAAATATGCTCTTCTGTCTGGTTCAAAAATCAGATATTTGTAAAACGCAACCAAAGTGCCTAAATTTCAATGTCTCACTGAGACATTTAAGCATATTTTTAACTACCTTTAGTTCAAGATTCTGACATCTTAAGATATTTATAAAGTCATGAAGATTTTTACTTTTCTTTTATTTCTACACAGAGACTTCTTCAAATGTCCTTATATGGAATTATAAAAACATTTCTATGTTGAGACATCTTAAATTGTCCCAGTGTTTAACTGAAAAATCGTTAAATTATATTTTCTTTCTAGGACATTTTAAAATAACCTACCTACTCATCCAATAAGATGTCCACATCACGCGGCTGCGTGAGGCGCACTGATTTTTCGTTCCGTTCGTCGAATGTCGCGCGACACCCCCGCCGGCCCCCGCGGGCCGGTACCCCGCGCTTCCAATACAATGCATGCCAGATGCTAGTTTCGCGAACAGTCTGTGCCATGCTGTTGTTGTTATTGGTATAATATTTGTGTCACCTACGTCATAATTAATCGATCTTTTTAAGTATTTTTGTTACAATTTTCGTACGAGTATCAGTCGCAATGAAACGTGGGTGATTATTAGTTCAACTAGCAAACAACCAAACTCGTGAGGTAAGTTCCATAAGATTTAGTTTCAAACAAAGTACCTACCTACTTAACAAAACTAATGTGATTGTTTTTGTGATTCTTTAATAACGGTATTCGCAAATAACATTGTATTGTTTTCATTTTGTACCTACCTATTTAATAGTTTTATTGTAATAGATTATTCAAGAACGGCTATCACCACCGGTCGGGGTCCCGCCAATTTTACCGGAAAAACCAAATGAATTGGTACAAGTTGCATACGAAGTATGCATGGAAGAACCAACAAGTGATAAGGTTACGGTTGATGACTTACAGGTAAATAATATTTATAATTATAGTATGATGATTATGAAAACTATCTAAAAATTATACAAACTTATTTTAAAAGTTATACCAGACCAACTTGCTTGTTTCCTGTACCCGTATAATTTTATTCGTGTTTATTTTCAGAATGTAGAAATTTTAGAAACAGAAGGAAGAGAAAAATCATTGTCACCATCTCTATTGCAAAATAGTGAATATTGTGTTGAAAATCTTCGATCAATTGAGAATACAGTAAATGAGGAGCAACCAAATGTCGTAAGCTGTGTTCAATTTTGTAGGTAGTTTAAAGTTTGTACATTGTAGAAATTGTTATTATTACGAGTGGAATGCCGTGTCGTAAGAGGCGACTAAGGGATAACACGATGCAAATACCATCTTTGCGTAGAGACGGAATACTCGACATCAAACCCTATACGACTGCCTCGTTGGTCTCGCGGCATAAATGTGCGCGTGGGATCGGGAGGTCCCGGGTTCGATTCCTGGGTCGGGCAGTGTTATTGGGTTTTTCTGTCACGAAATTCTCAGTAGCAGCACGGAGTCTGGAAATGTGCCCGGTACGGCAATAGGCTCGCCTCTTATTACGTGGGACTAAAGTATATCTGGCGAAAAGTGGGTGTAGAAATACACCTCTGCCTACCCCTTCGGGGATAAAAGGCGTAACGTTATGTATGTATGTATGTATGTACGAGTGGAATGTACCTACTTGCAATCGATTTCCATTTTACTCAACTATTACTTTGTTGCAGGGCGCGATTGGTGATTTTAGTGCTTCAGACACAGATGACGATTATCACCCGGACTCTGCACACATCGATTCTTCGACTGATTCAGATATTATTTCAACATCGGTGCTTCGTCAAATCCCTGTACTGGATAACATTGATAGTGAGCGGCTACCCAAGAAAAGAATCCGAAATGAGAAAAATTGGACCAAAAACAAAAAGAAGCTTTTAGTAAATACTGGTCAAGCTTATGTGACATCATCTGGACGTGAAAAGAGAGCCAAGAAAATGGGAATGAGCTGCGGTCAAAAGTGTAGATTGAAGTGTAGCTTAAAATTTAATGAAGATCAGAGGCAAACTATATTTGATAATTTTTATAATATGGGTAATCGTTCTCGTCAGCGTGATTTTATAAGCAAATGTATGGAAGTAACAAAACCGCGAAAATACAGACGCGAAGAGGCTTCCAGAAAATTAAATTACGCGTACTATTTATATCTCGATAATACTAAAAGGCGTGTTTGCAAATTTTTCTTTAAAAATACACTTGACATCACTAACAGCGCAATAACTACTGTTCAAAATGTAACAAATACTGAAGGGTTCACTGCAAAAGAGCGCAGAGGTACGCATTCTCAACATCATTCTCTTCCAGATACTGCCAAACAGTCTGTCCGAGATCATATAAACAGATTCCCTCGTATCAAATCCCATTATTGCAGAGCCGACACTAGACGAGAGTATTTGGAAGGAGATCTTACAATTTCTACAATGTACAGACTGTATGTACAGTATTGTGAAGAAAATGGTTTAGAAGCAGTCAAAAATTCAATGTATGCACACATTTTTAATACGGAATTTAACATTGCTTTTTTCAAACCTAAAAAAGATCAGTGTTCTAAATGTGAAGCGTTCAAAAATGCTTCACCCGAGGCAAAACTTGATCTTCAAGATGGTTATGACATGCATATTACTGAGAAAAAACTATCCAGAGTTATGAAAAAAAGAGATGTTGACAGAGCGAAAAATTCTAATGGCAATATATTGATTTTCGATTATGATTTGCAAGCCGTCGTTCCATTGCCACAAGGAGAAGTTTCTACATTCTACTACAAATCAAAGTTAAACTTCATTAATTTCACTGTATGTGATATAATTAATAAAGATGGTATTTGTTATGCTTGGCACGAAGGTATTGCCAAAAGAGGGGCCAATGAAATAGGGTCGTGTGTTTTTTCGTTATTAGAAAATGTGGGTCCAAAAACAGAAATTATCTTTTACAGCGACAATTGTGGTGGGCAGAATAAAAATAAATTTATTCTGTCAATGTATATGTACGCAGTGCAAGCTTTACCCATAAATATAATTACGCACAACTTTCTAATAGCAGGACACACTCAGAATGATGCTGATAACATTCATTCCTTAATAGAAAGAGAAAAGAGAAGATTGCTGAGAAGTGGCCCAATATTTACACCTGCTCAAATGGCAATGGTACTGAAATCAGCCAAAAAAACTGGTAAACCTTATACAGTCAATGAAATAGGTTACCAACAGATTTATGACTGGAAAAAACTGTCTCAAATGGTGAAAAATTTCAACATAGACGAAAATGGTCAAAAAATTGTATGGGGTGACATCAAATGTATCCAAGTAAAAAAAGAAGATCCATACAAATTTGGCTACAAATCTTCATTTTCAGATCTTGATTTTAAAATTGTGGATACGAGAAGGAAACAAAGGGGCCGCATCTCAGAAAATATAACTCTGGAACATGCTTATAATGAAGCACCAGCAATACCAAATCACAAAAAGAGAGATCTGATATCATTGTGTACTGCCAATTTGATACCTCAATGTCATCACAGCTTTTACGAAAGTCTTAAAACTACAAATAACCAGGAAAATGAAAGCGGCAATAGTGATGATGAAAGCCTGTAACGAGTAGGTTTACTATTAATTCACTATTGTTATTAATTAATTATATATTATTTTAATTTTATTATAATACTAAATTTTAGCTGCTTTATAAGACTTACCTATTTGTGCCATTAAGATTCACATAAATAACATTATAGCACTGACTGATTATTATAATAGTTAAACTGACTTGTGCAAAAATAATAATAAGATTTTAACTGATAATATGAGACTGATTTGTGCAATTATGATACTAGGTAATAAATAATACATTACGAGCAAACTAATTTCTCAGTTTTTTATTAATTTTCCTGTCCCGTTACCAAACATTGCCGCGGATTTAGTCGGACAACTTACATTATCAAATATCGATGTGCTGTAAATACTAAGATATCTTAAAATTATGTCGATCTCTGTTGGTTTCCATTAATTTGGAAGCTTGGTTGGATAAACCTTTAGTATTTCTTAAACAAAACAAAAAACAATAACTCTATGAGTTACAATATAAACTTAATTTTTAATAAACCATTTTAGAGACAACATTAAAAATACAAAACATGTTTTATTTAGTCTGAGTTCAATATAAGGTTATCTTACTATTAAAAGCCTTAAAACTAATATACAAATTATTTTATTCATATTGAAATATAAATAATTCCGTAACACATTAAACCAAACTATAAGTTTAAAAAATCAACCACATTTCAATTAACAACGAGTGAATTAATGACACTAAAATCATAAAAGTATGAATAACTCAAAACATACTTTGTTCAACATATCTTACTGTTGAACTAGGGCAGCGACATGTTCTGTGACTTTGGCGGCCTCTCTAGTCCAAGCCCGGTTACACTCGACGATATACCCCTACCAGTATGCTCCGACTTTCGCTACCTCGGTTCACTCCTGCAACACGACGGCGAAATTGACCGAGATGTTCGGCAAAGGATCAACTCAGGATGGATGAAATGGCGACAGCGGCGGCCTTTGAAATTCAAGGGACGCATATATAAGGCGGTTATAAGGCCTGTCGTATTGTATGGAGCTGAGTGTTGGGCTACTAAGAAGATGGATGAAAAACGATTACATGTGGCAGAGATGAGAATGTTGCGATGGATGTGTGGAGTTACGAGAATGGATAAGATTAGGAATGAATACGTGAGAGGTAGTCTGAAAGTGGCGCCTATAGACGAGAAAGTGAAAGGAAGTCGTTTGGCTTGGTATGGACATATTATGCGAAGAGATGATATGTATGTAGGTAAGCAAGTCATGAATATGAAGGTAGAGGAATGGAAAGGGAGAGGGAGGCCAAGGAAAAGATGGATGGACTGTGTGAGGATGGATATGAAAGAGAAAGGGGTAAATGATCAGATGACGGGCGACAGAAAAGAATGGAAGCGAAGGACGTACTGCGCCGACCCCAAATAGATTGGGACCAGGGCAAGAAGATGATTATATATATATATATATATATATATATATATA
The DNA here is from genome assembly GCA_944739405.2 of Euclidia mi. Lineage (NCBI taxonomy): Eukaryota > Metazoa > Arthropoda > Insecta > Lepidoptera > Erebidae > Euclidia > Euclidia mi. Next base: position 51,994,145 of record OX123198.2, on the reverse strand, counting down.
TATATATATATATATATATATATACACATCACAATAAATGACTACTTATTGGATTAGTAGTTAAGACAACGTCTATGTTTAATTATATCAAACATTTCTGGAAATATGTCGCAAGATGCTAAAATTTATCCGCTGAAAGTAAAGTTAAAATACGTATGGAGTAGATATCATTTCTAATATTTGCTATAATTCAATGATGGCGCCCTAATGACTTCACATCTTACACCTAGGTAAGTTTTTTATTTTTTATTTATAGACTCACGTCTGTATCTCCGAAGGAGTAGGCAGAGGTGTAATTTTACACCCACATTTTGCCATGAATTTTTAGGTCCCACGTAATAGGGGCGAGCCTATTGCCGTACCGGGCACATTATCAGACTCCGTGCTGCTACTGAGAAGAGAATCTAACGGAAAAACCCAATAACACTTTGTCCGACCCGGGAATCGAACCCGAGACCTCCCAATCCTACGCGCACATTTATGCCGTGAGACCAACGAGGCAGTCAGAGGCATAATATGAATAGTGACTTACCTAGGTAAGTCACTATTCATATTATGCTATGCTATGCTATTTTTTCACTCGAGTTAAAAGAGTAGTCCCTATAAGTTTCTTTCGATTTTACTTGTAATATGGAAGTATTCTGAAATAAAGATTTATCATTATTTTTATATAGGTATAAGAACCTTGATGATTTCAGAATAAAAGGGGTGGCTCAGTCAGGGAATTACTATTCTCTTACAGAATATCGACGTAAAGTAGCAGTACCTATACTGATGCGTTTTGTTCGATGAGTGGCAGTGCCGAGGACCCCTATCCGCTATTTCTTTTCCCTCATCGCACTCCTCGTCATATTCCTTTTCTCTGAAAGGGCGGCTACGCACTTATGACTTCTCTGATGTTGTTCAAGCGCATTGGTAATCGTTTTGCTTTACTATCGGGCGATCCGTCTGCCCGTTTGCCATCTATTACATAAAAGAAAAACGTACTTTTAACGCAGCTTAGGGCAACGTCAAAATATACATATTTTGAAAGCAGTTGTTTTGCAATATTCTGAAGAAACATCACTATAAACCCATCGCTAACGGTCTAATGTTAAAACCACAAACAGGCGGTCACTCATCCAAAAAGAGTCCCCTGAAGACGTTTTTTAACTTCGTTAATCTATAACTAACAGCAATCAAGTCAGGCTACGAACGTTATTGTAAAGAAAACTGTAAAGAGCGTAGAAAAGTTAACGTAAGGCTGTCCGCACATTAGGCGTGCACGTTCCTCAAGAGTGCGCTCGGCATTTCCTTTGTAGTACGAAGTGTACTCCAAGTGCACGTTCGTGGAACGCGTATACATGCCCAATGTGAGTGAGGCCTTAGTCTACTCTTACTCGCAAAGTTTAACCGAAGCCACGTGTTAGATTGAGGTGAAGAACGCGCCATTAACTGATAATTATGTTGAACAAGGGTTTTTGCTTATAACACTATTAGATAGGTTGTTTAATGTGTACAATGTTACATTAGTCTTAGTCGCTAGTTTACTTGTAATATTCACCGTTCTATTCTATTTTCTTCGCTGTGGCGACTCAACTTACGACCCGGTGGGGTAGCTGGAGTGTAGGCGATTGCTACGCCAAGGCCGCGGGTTCGATTCTCGCTCTTGTCAAACATTTGTGTGCGTGCACATGGATCTTTGTCTTGGTCTGTGTTTTTATCTGTGTGTAATAATTATGTGTATTTACCACTTCTATGAACTTTACAGAATTAGCATTTTTTATCAGGTTGGTATCCTGAGTCTGTCGTTCAGATTATTTTCCTTGAGATCGGTCACCGTGGAAAGCCTTGGAGGAGGTCTTTATCCAGCACTGGAAACCTTTCAGCTGAAATGACGACATATCGCTCCTTTCAAACGTGATTTAAATCGATGTTATTTTATGGTAAAAAAAGACATCCATCATTATCGCTTAAATTACTACCAAACCGTGCAACAGCCTTTTTTATTGTATTTGCGCAGTTTTGTAGTTAACTTTAGTGCAAAACCGCCTTGTTTTTAGTTGCGCCCCGCATAATATATCTGCGCGAACGCAAGTTGCTTTTATAAGGCCACAATACAAAATAAATACTGTATTTGTATAAATAGTTTTAAGCAAAAGTGCCACATGTTAAAAACCTACTGTTTTGTATAAAAATCAAGTAAGTATAATCATAAAATTGAGTTACACATCTGTGTCATATTTCTAAATATGTCCGTTTAGTACATATTTTGACACCCATAAGTCATTCTATGTCATAACATAGAATGACTTATGGGTGTCAAAATATATTAAAGTGCCGTTTTTGTGATCAGTCCTTTTTTACAAAATTAAACACACGTAACTTATTTTATAGGTTATATTAAAGTAATGTTTTAAGGATCTGTCTGTTTTGTTTAGATGTACACACGAGTCCATTATTATTTATTACTAGCTGTTTCTCGCGGTTTCACCCGCGTCCTGAGGGAACTACTTACCTTACCCGGTTAATTTATAGCCTAAGTTACTCCTTGGTACATCAGCTATCTGCCAATGAAAGTCCCGTCAAAATCGGTCCAGCCGTTCCAGAGATTAGCGAGAACAAACAGACAGACAGACAGAGAGACAGACAGATATTGTAAAAAAATAAATTCGTTATATGTACCGTGTACACATCCATATGAATTGAATTTAGTAAAAAGCGGTTATTTTAATATTACAACAGACAGACAGATTTAATAGAACAAACAGACACTCAATTTAACAATTTTATTTATGTGTATTGATTAGTTAAAATGATATTTTTTGCAATGCGATCTTATTGCACATATCAAGGCAGCGATAGCCTAGTGGAGATACCAACAGTCTGCCATGCAGAGGGTATCGGGTTCGAATGCACGGTACCAAGGACTTTTCGGAGTAATGTGCGTATTAAATAGCAAATTATCGCTTGTCCCGTACCCGTAGTATTTACCCATTATTGATTATGCAGATGTCAGCTATCTAGATCTCGCCGAAAACCAGCTAGACAAACTTGAGCGCCTTCAAAATCTCTGTTTAATATTCATATTTGGATTACGCAAATACGATCATATTTCACAATTTCGAGCACAGCTCAAGTGGTTGCCCATACGATATCGCCGGAATGCTCACATTCTTTCTTTGCTGTACAATATACTGTTTAGCCCTTCAACTCCTTCCTATCTTAAAGGACGATTCAAATTCCTTCATGATACGCCTAACCGTTATTTGAGGTCATCAGAAAATTTGAAACTGAAGATGCCGCTACATTCAACAACCTTTTATGACAAATCGTTTTCCGTCACTGCTGTTCGTCTATGGAATGCATTACCGCTACATATTAGACAGGCTCAGACGGTAACCAGATTCAAATATTTAGTTAACGAGCACTATCTATCATTATAATATTTCCAGTTTCTCCCGTTCTATTAAGTATATGTGTATTATATTATATTCTATATGTATGTATGTGTATGTATTTTATATATGTATATCTATGCATGTATAAGTATTTATGTATGTGTATGCATATTATCTTAGTATTATATAACTTTATATATATTTAAATATAATATATACCTAGGTACATATTTATTGGTACGCTTACAACTATCATTTCTTTCCTACCAATAATATCTCCATCCAAAGGTTGCCTGGTAGAAATCGCTTTTAGCGATAAGGCCACCCATTGTACTATATCTTATGTGAATTTCCTTAAATATCTTAAAAGTGTACAATAAAGAGTATAATAATATATCAGAGAACATTTATCAAAACTGTAAAATCAACCACCTTTTATATATGGATGATATTAAATTATACGCATCCTCATCCAACGAATTAGTTGAGTTGACTAACATCACGGAACAGTTTTCAAATGATATAGCTATGGAGTTTGGTATTGACAAATGCAAAATTAATTCAATAAGAGCAGGAAAAAATCACACACTCATATGAATTACAGACAGGTGAAACTATAGATTCATTAGATGAAAATGGGACGTCTAAATACTTAGGATACATGCAAGCTAAACAGATACTTGATAAACAAATAAAAAAAACACTGATTAAGCAATTTAAACATAGATTAAAAACTATATTCAGCACACAAATATACGCAAAACACACTATAAAGGCTATTAACACTTACGCTATTCCCATTCTTACATATTCTTTTGACGTTATAAATTGGAATAAAACCGACCTCAAAAATTTACAACGAATTGTTAATACCACTCTGGCAAAACATAGAAGACACCATCCACGATCTTGTGTACAAAGGCTGACACTACCACGAGCTGAAGGGGGACGGGGCATAATAGACATCACAAATCTCCATAACAAGCAGATAACCACTTTAAGAACATATTTTAATGCTAAAACTTCTAATTCAAATCTACACAAGGCAAATAGTATTTGGTGATAAGAAACTTACCCCTTTAAATATGGCTGATAAAACTCCTCAACCTACTGTAAAACAGACAGACCGACAAACAAAAATCGCTGAATGGACCAAAAAGTCACTACACGGGAGACACAGGCAGGACCTTAATCAACCTAACGTCGACAAGTTAGCGTCGAACGAATGGTTAAGGCGTGGTGAACTCTTCCCTGAGACAGAAGGGTTCATGATGGCGATCCAGGATCAGGTGATAGAAACTCGCAATTATCAGAAACACATAATGAAAGCTTCCATACCAACTGACATATGTAGAAGATGCAATAGTTCCTCAGAGAGAATCTAGCACATTACAGGAGCTTGTAAAGCAATAGTCCAAACAGATTATAAACATAGACATTACCAAATAGCTAATGTAATCCACCAAAAACTGGCAATTAAATATAAATTGATCACCACACCACCAGTGCCATACTACAAATACCAACCTGAAACTGTTCTCGAAAACACTACTCACAAATTATACTACGACCGAGCTATTCTAACAGACAGAACGACACACTACAACAGACCAGACATCACTTTATTAGATAAAATAAATAGGACTGCCCAAATTATTGATATAGCCGTACCAAACACTCACAATCTACAAAACACCATAGCCGAGAAACTTTCCAAATATACCTGAAAATTGAAATAAGTCGCATGTGGCAACTTCAGAATGTCGCAAAAGTCCCTATTGTTTTATCAACAACAGGTGTTATACCTAAGCAGCTACACCAATCACTAAAAACACTCGATTTACCACCTTACACATACCAAATACTTCAGAAAGCGGCTATATTGAACACCTGCAGGATTGTCCGAAAATTTCTGCAGAACGCAAATGAAACCACATTAGTTCCCTCACACACTCGACCAACAAACACTCATAATAGAACACAACATCAAGAGCAGACACAAACATAGACTTATCATTCTTCTTAGGGTAGCACTTGGCTTTGGCCCGTACTATTCTAAATACCCGGCAAATAGCTGAGTAACAAAAAATGTATGAAGAAAACAATAATAATAGTATACATATAAAGGTTCATTATTGTATAATAATCTGTGATCTAAAGCAATTCATTAACAACCCGATCTGATAGTTATCTGGTCTCTAATGAGAATTCTGTTTCAAGAGATCCCTAGCGTTCCGATTAATTGGTAGAACTGGCGCACCCATTTCCCATTAGCTGTCTGGTAACACAAGAAGTACGGTACTGACTGCATGAAAACTTTGATGTGCATAATATATAACGATCATATAATAATTCAACAAAAACTTTCGGTAAAAGGCTGCCGCAATTTTTTTGTACTTTATTTATGGATGACGTAGCTACGGATGATTTTTTTTTGTTTAATTGTTTCTATCCACTCCCGTGGGAATTTCCTGAAAACCCTTTGAAGTGCACCGTTGCGCCTCAAGAGACTTGTACCCAGTTGTTTTGGCTATGCGTTATCAGTGTCAGTGTCAATCAGTCAGTAAAGGATCAGCCAATGACTGAACAAGCCGTTAAAGAATGAATTGGGACAACTCAATCTTACTTTTATTTGGTTACCTACCCGTATTTGTCGCAGTTCGATAGTTACTGTCATGTGTTTGGCGTCCAAGTAGTACACCAGATGTTTCTCGGTAAATTATGTTATGGTTGAAGTTCCTGTCGATTCTACTTTATTTATTCCAAACAGAGCAAGTTGGTAGCTCAACGGTGTAGATTTGTTTTATTTGGGATCGTGCCTTTTCGCCGAATATTGTTTGGCCGATTATCACTTGCCAACCAACGTTTCGCCTATTTTTCACTTTGACAACTAACAATTGTCAAATTTTTGTATGACAACGTTTCATTTGGTAGAATTATTGTTAAGCTGATTATTGTAATGACAAAAAACGTTTGGGGCATTTATCTTTTGTCAAATTATTAGGCCAGACAACTTTTAGACGAATAACGTTTCGTCTGTGTGCAGGCCCGTATCTTTAGAACCCGAACTCGGGTATTGGCGCGGTTTGCCCCCCCCCAGAATACGAGGGGCTGGACACCACAGCAGGAGCCGGGGTGCCGAGGGATTCTCCACCCGCTAAGCGGGTGGTACCCTCCTGGGGTAATATCTTATTTTGTTCCGTCGCCATTTTTATGTTTGCTCCTTAAGGGGGAGCTCCCCTGGTAACGCCCTAGTGACTGGGTTCCCCCCAGCCACGCACCTCCTCACCGGGCGCCAGAGCTTGAGGTTCGGGTTATTTTTTAAGAAGTTTTCTTCCTCGCAGTCTGTCTCCTCCCCACTTCCAGGAGAAAGACTCCCGATCCTGTCCGTTCAGGATTACGGGTCGGGCCGAACGGTTGCCTTTTTAAGGCTATACCCGCCGTCGGCATCGTAACCAACGGCAGTCCCGTCGCCCCTCGGAAAAAGCCCAGCTCATCCACAGAACCTCTGACTCTGCAGAGGGACATGTGGAGAGGAGGCTTCCGTCCTGGCGTGTGGCCATAGGCCACCCGGACCGTACCGTTGCCATGTTAGCCGCGCCAGTAATATGCACAGTCGCGTGTCCACCTCCCGAGTATGTCGGATGTTAGACATGGACGCCATGGTTGGGTTTGAGGAGGCAAACAATGAACACCTAGTCTCGAAACAACATTTTATGGATCACACAAAGTGTTGTCTCGTGTGGGAATCAAACCCACAAGACTCGGCGCAGTGCCAAGCGGCAAGGCGGCCGCTTTAACCACTACACCAACCATGCAGTATTGTTATTTGTTTGATTGTTCTTTGGGTGGTGAATTGCAACAACAGACTGGAATAAAGACTCCAGATGATGTTGATGTAGATAAGCAAGGAGCAATTTCAGTGATTATGAGTGTGAAAGCTTTTTATCAAACTTCAGTATACCGAAAAAGCAAAACTTTAAGAGCGTTTTTGTTAAGAAGTAGCGGTGCCGTGTCACTTGTATATTAGTAAGTTTCCACGTCATAGTTTGAGCAAGACGTGCATAATCCAGTGTATCGGCGTCATATTAAACGATCTGTGGGTGTACCGCAGTCAGTCGCTTCAGTTATGTTCGAGCTAAGCTTACTCAACACCACATATCTGCATGGATATGAAGTATTTACTGAATAATATATTGCACTAGCTTCGGGTTGTGGCTTCACCCGCTTTGGAGGACTGTTATCGGGATAAAAGTGCCTATGCGATACTCTGATGTAATTACAGGGTTTCAGAAGACCAATCACCAAGTCTACTAGTTTTGTACATCATGCCAGTCATACTAAGCAAAAGTAACACCTGGGAAAAGAAAAAAAATGCTTAAACATTTTATAAGCCGCAATATAAAGCCCGTGCGTGCAATGCTCGAGATACCTGCCTATCCATAGATGCACAGGACATGTATTGGAATTTTCTTTTTTTGATTTAGTAATAATTAGGAAAATAGTATGGTGAATTTGAGCGTCAGTATCCCCTGAAGAAATAATTCCCAGGTAAAAAGCGTGCCGAGGTAAAAAGTGTTCGTAATGATTTGTAAAATATGGAATTTAAATTTTCATTAAGGGTCTATTTACACCTTGTATACACCATCATTTTTCCAAATGGGCCTTATTTACTTGATGAAATATTTAAGATCACGCTACAACACTTGGGAACAGAAGAAATAGAAAAGTACGCTGGAAAATTGTTAAACAGCACGTAGGAACTATGCTACACTACAGGATGCGATATGTGTAGATAACAGTGTATTTGCAGGGCACTGCTAGTTTATTTCAATTCAATTCTTTAGTTCAGGAGGAAAAAAATGGAAACAATGTCGATTAATCCATGTCCTGCAATTCATCAGACGTACAAAAATGTAATAGTACCTACAATATTTTTACAAACAGTTGTAACTTAACTATTACAATCTAAATTGGCATAGAATTATTGAATGAATTGAAGCAATCACATTGTTCAAACATGAACATGACATTCTTGGCATTCCAACACACATCCAACTTATCACCGAGGAAGATGCGTGATATTTTAAGATCATGTAATTTATCACGTACGGCGGTCGGCTCAGACATGCTGCATCGGCACAATACACCGACGGCACACAACTAAATACGTGTATATGTGTACATAGAATAAGTTTAGTATATAAGATTATAGTTTTAAGAAATAAACCAGTCATTAGCTCACTCCCGGCTTTGACTCATACCCTACCCCTCACCTCTCACTGCGGCCAGGACACCCTTAGCCGTCACCATGATCGGTCTTGTGAGTCTGCTCGACCGGCAGTGAGAAAACCCACTTCACTACACCCTAATCCTACCCACTTTCCGTCTGTCGCCTTAGGTCTCCCGGCGACAAATATCCCGGCCTCGGAATCCCAGGGACTGCTAGGGAACTAGGGATTAGGGTTGTATACGCGACAGTCTGTGTGACCACAGTGTACACGGCCTCGCTATACACTATACCTAACAGGGCTAGGGTAGACTAAGGAGTTAGGTTAGAGTTAGATCTAAAATAGGGATAGGTATATCATAAGATAGGTTAGGCTAGATATAGGAACCAGTAGGCTTAAATTAGGATAAGTCTAGGTTTAGGTACGTGCAAGCTTAGGGCTATACTTAAGAGCTATCGAAGGTTAGGCCCTAACTTGTACATTGGTCCTTCGAGCAAAAGCGATATAACATCTCTGGAACTCCTGTTCCCGTAGGCTGTCTAGTTGACTGACTGACACTTATTATATTGCGGGCTAGTGTTCCCCAATCGCACTAGTCTCGTGGTATAGTAAGAGACTAACTAACTTGATTGCGTCGGGCGGTAGCGAATCAGGTATCGGTCTCCCACAAGCGGGTCGCCCCGGTACTCGAGAAGTCGCACTTACCGTTTCGAGGACGAGATTGCAACCAAGTTTAGGGAAAGACATATCTACGTAAACAAGTTAGGATTGGCTAGAGGAAGCAAATAACAATGAATACATAACAAGGGCCTTAGATAAACAAATCAAGGACCCATACCTTTACAATTAAGAACATGTTACAAGTCATGAAGTCCAATCGAACCTGACTCCCAGAAAACCACAGTGTTGACAAACCGCCATCGTCCTCGTAACAAGTTACTGCCACAGCCGCGATACACACTTGTATACGAGTTCTGCGCGATCAGAGTTCATGGGCGCTAAATTTTACGAATATACTACAACGTCTACTACTACAACTACTACACTACTACTACAACGTCTACTACTACACTACTACTACTACTACTCTACTACTACTACAACGTCTACTACTACTACTACTAAATAAGAGAAGGGATGGAATTTCTGGACGGGTGAATAACATGCAATGGTACAAAACAACTGCATGTTGACTAAATATAAAATATACCTTGTTTTTTCCTACTACACATAGGTACTTAACATATCCACCGCAACGATCCTCAAGGTTCCACAGCAAGCAACGCAATAAGCTGCCGCTGCCAGGACCGCATCATACATGGCCTACAGCCAGCCAACCGAAGCCGTCAAGAAAACGAATCACCAGTGAACAACAAACTACAGATGCCGTTAACGTTGAGCTGAAGCCTACGCCGAAGAGACGCCAGAATGTTCACGCCTGAACATAAGAACTTTCTAGAGCCTGCCCCGGAGAGGCGCTAGAATGTTCACGCCGGAACATGACCTTCCTGAAGCCTATCCCGGAGAGACGCCAGAATATTCAAACAGGAACATGACATTCTTGGCATTCCAACACACATCCAACTTATCACCGAGGAAGATGCGTGATATTTTAAGATCATGTAATTTATCACGTACGGCGGTCGGCTCAGACATGCTGCATCGGCACAATACACCGACGGCACACAACTAAATACGTGTATATGTGTACATAGAATAAGTTTAGTATATAAGATTATAGTTTTAAGAAATAAACCAGTCATTAGCTCACTCCCGGCTTTGACTCATACCCTACCCCTCAACCCTCACTGCGGCCAAGACACCCTTAGCCGTCACCATGATCGGTCTTGTGAGTCTGCTCGACCGGCAGTGAGAAAACCCACTTCACTACACCCTAATCCTACCCACTTTCCGTCTGTCGCCTTAGGTCTCCCGGCGACAGATATCCCGGCCTAGGGATCCCAGGGACTGCTAGGGAACTAGGGATTAGGGTTGTATACGCGACAGTCTGTGTGACCACAGTGTACACGGCCTCGCTATACACTATACCTAACAGGGCTAGGGTAGACTAGGGAGTTAGGTTAGAGTTAGATCTAAAATAGGGATAGGTATATCATAAGATAGGTTAGGCTAGATATAGGAACCAGTAGGCTTAAATTAGGATAAGTTTAGGTTTAGGTACGTGCAAGCTTAGGGCTATACTTAAGAGCTATCGATGGTTAGGCCCTAACTTGTACACACATTAAAATTACATATTATATATGTTCATATATAGCTTAAAAATTTGGCTAATCCACCTCAAGAAATTGTTTGATAGTATAAAAGGCCTTACATTAAAAATGTTTTCAAGAGCCTTAAATCGTACGGTACTATGTATATTATATAAGGTAAATTTGATGAATATATGACATTTAATATTTGCCGACATATTCATCAAACGCAATATTCATTAACTAGAAACACGTAACCAAATTTAACCGGACATAATTCATATTAAATTAACCATCACTGAAATAGGATGTATTGCTATAGTCAGTTTCCAGTGATTATGAATTAATGTAAATAATGGAGATTATGGTAAATATCCTATTAATGGTAAAGTTTATGATTTGGTTCCATCATTAGTGTGTATGGCAGGTGGATTATGATATATGTTATTTGGCTGCAACAGATTTATAGTATTTTTTATGATTCACACCCAAATTCTTCATCATTGGCCACTACATCTTGGCCAATGATGAGGAATCTTGCGCAACAAGCCGCAAAAGCCGCAACAAAAAAACAATTGTTTTTTTGTTACGGCTTATGTTTATCGCACTATATCAAGTCGGCAACAGATTGATACCGTGTTGCCGATACGTAGCATTGGCTGCGGCAGGGCATGGCCGTACTTTCGTCCCACTAAGCATGACGTATAGTCAATGTTTGATAGCCAATTCGTAAACGCAAAGACGATGACGACGTAAACGTGAGACTGCAATGTGACCCGTTTTTTTTTAGTAAGCAAACTTATCTGCAACACAGGTGATGTCACTCCGAAGCATAGGTATATATGTAGCAGCAGCAACTTCCTACTAAGAAGACTGAATGTCTTGAGTTGCGGTCAGTAAAAACCTTTCTAGCCAACAGGCAGTGCACTCACCAAATTTGGAGCACCATAATTGGGAGAGGCCTATTTATCAAATGTGGTCTGCGAAAATCTGTTTCCGGAGATGCCAATCCGTTTCCAAGATGGCACGCCCGGCTTAACTGTAAGAAATAGTAAAAAGTAAGTACAAATGTGCTAATGATCCAAAAGATCCTTGTCCCTCTAACTCAAAGAATATCGATAAGTATCACAAAAAGTTTTAGTTCTTTCCGACACTTGCAAAGACAATTAAAAACTTAAAATAAAGTCGGAACCATCACATATGAGATTTCTCGAGATACACTATCCTTAGATAAGAAGCTTTTCATTATAACATGCCATTAAGTGAACCTTATTTCAAAATGTTAAACGTTCAAAATGGCTTGTTCTGTGAAATATGAAATCCTTATTACATTTGCCGCACTGCTCCGTTGTTTTCAAGTGTTATTGCAAATCCTGTTTCAGTTGTACATTTCAATTTTAAAACATCATCATTCAAATACGAATATGAGGAAATACAATGTTGATTCGTTTATGACCAAAAATGTTTATTTTATATGTTACGACTTTCTTAACATTTTCTATATTACTTTCATACTGCATATGGCATTTAAAATATTCATCAATCGTCATTGCAATGTCAGATAGGTAGTAGTATTATTTAAGTAGGTACTTAACTTTCACTGAAAGAAACAATATAATGTTGTATTTCGTAAACAACTTACAAACAACACTTCTCTACTTATTGATTTCTATTATAGTTCGGGTATTTTAAGCTTAGTCGTAAACCAATAAATTATTATCCTCTTGAGAACGCTCTATCAGTTATTATTGTGTTATGAATACTTACCTAGAATACCTAGACTATGAAGAACTATTTGTGATTCAGACATTTGTATCATATGGTTTTAACAAACTCAACAGACCTTGTTACGCTGAGCCTGCGGTTACACCCGCGTTATTTAGGGCTACTGCGTCACATTTGTGGCTCATAGCGTAATATTATATAGCCTTTATAGCTTTTCTCGATAAATTGGCTATCCAACACAAAAAATAATAATTATATAATATATAGAACCAAATTTGGCTATGATTACCTCAGTCAACCAAACAAACTCTTCAGATTCCTAAATCTACTTATACCGAGACTTTGCTGACCTCAGGTCAGCTTGATTTGATAGAAAATAAGCTTTTCACACCAGTGTCGGACCTACGCAACCTAAAAGCATAGGCATGTCTTGTCATTTAGATCAATGTCAGTGAACTTCAAACTCCTAATCATCAAACATTTGGCTGGCAACCGGGACAGACGATTTAAGGTTTTTGCCGAGGTAAAGCTTTTTATGAAGATTTCCGATGCATTACAGTTTCTTGTCTTCTTTACATCATTAAATTTTACGAAACGCCTAAAAGTAAGATACAGCTTCTTTTGAAATTATTGCTGAATCGAGATGTCTTATTATATTGAACTGTTAGCTTTTAACCTTGCCAATCAATGTAATGTGGTCACTAATTTACCACGTGACGGTTCTTCTTCAACGATTTGATTATGGATTATCACTATGATACAAAACTGCATAACACATGGGTATAATTGATACATCAATCCGAAAGTAATTACAGCGTATTAGTCCTCATTTCTTTGTTTTAATAAAATAATAAAAAAAAGAAAATATTGATTTTCATTCATTACAAAAATATACATACAGTTCTTAAAAGTAATTTTGGTAAAATAATGAGGTGCCTGTACTAGGGCAAACCTGTGCCACAGGCGTTAAAGGCACTTACAGTATATGATTTTGATCTGAGTTATGAAGTCATCACAATATTTATTATAAACATATTAAACGTAATAATGTGTCTAAGTTATAAGGCATGTTACACGTCGGACTGCATCAATCGTCCAAACTTGTGAGGTGTATAATTGACCTCCTGACTGACCCACTGGGCCGTGAAATAACAGCTGTTATGTAGCAGACACACGTCACAGGTGGAATACGAACTCATTTTACACTACGGCGGGTACAGTTGACGGGCTCACGATACATATTCATTAAACTCTAGGATTCACGCACGAAAATCTCATCATTTCTTACATACCTTAGTAATATTTAGTTGTGTTTGTTAAACATAGATCCATCATAAATAATCTAAAGCCGCAATACAGAAATATACGGCAAATATTTTAACACTGAGCTATAAATATGCATAATGTATGAACTCTTTGATATTTTTTTTTGTGAGTGTTGGTCATGATTTCACCTTAACTAGAGCGATGATACAGCCTGTATGGAGCACGCTTGCATTGAAAGTACTCAGATTGTACTTATCAAGTCCCCTTGACTCTAACAAAGTGTTCCACACCTATGCAAAACGGTTGAGAGGAGGACACAAAGTGCTTTTTTGTATGAATTGGAAGTTCACCATATAGGTAAAGGGGGACGGTACTACTTTGCCACAACGTCGTCGATGGTAGAACTGTGAAGTAGAAATTGCTATATGTACTTCCTCTGCACATTCCCCGTGTGTATCCTATAGAAAACCGACGAACTGGCAACCCTGCGACGATGCTTTAGGTCATCACCGCTGAGTCTCCTGGCTTTACCCTTAAATAAGTCAAGATTTTCCTGCTAGAAGAACCATCCCATAGGTAGAAACAGTACTCCGTGCAGATTCGAACTTGTGCTTTGTTTTGGATAAACAGCTGTCGCACCGTAATAAAATAAAAGTCTCACATACATACATACATACATACATACATACATACATATCGTCACGCCTTTTATCCCCGAAGGGGTAGGCAGAGGTGTATTTCTACACCCACTTTTCGCCAGATATACTCTAGTCCCACGTAATAAGGGGCGAGCCTATTGCCGAATCGGGCACATTTCCAGACTCCGTGCTGCTACTGAGAATTTCGTGGCAGAAAAACCCAATAACACTGCCCGACCCAGGAATCGAACCCGGGACCTCCTGATCCCACGCGCACATTTATGCCGCGAGACCAACGAGGCAGTCTCACCTTACTGAGAAAGAAAGAAAGAAAGAAATCTTTATTGCTATACAGCATATAAGTAAGAACATTATGTACTTAATAACTATATACAAACAAAAAGTGAATAAAAACAAAGAATAACAAAATATAATTAAATAAAATTATTTAATTAATTTAGTACACGAGAAGCCTCGGCTTCTGGTTTACTAAAGTGAAGATTACTCCTACTAATTAAACACAAGAGTACTAAAACCGCTACTTTATCTACTTAAGAGCGACTATCGATAATTCGTGAGAGGTGTAAGTTCTGTTCATCGAAATATTTTTTGATGATTCCTGTTTGATTTGTGCTCTTGTTTCTGTGATTATTGAAACAATGTAGATGGGTAATTTAGTTCACTAATATGGTGCTGACAACCTTTTTTAAAGAATTTACGATCAAAATAACCATGTAATATGGTGCTTCAGTAAATATTTATTGCACCATATTACATGATAATTTACATTAGAAAAGTTTCCTTATATGAGCCTAATTTATTTACACTTGATCATTAGCGTTCATTTGTGGCCGAGGCGTAATTCCCTGTCACAATTTAATTTAGAAGAAGTGCCAGCTAACGATTATCAAAATTATTCATGTAATAGCTAGCTGAGCTTCAAAATTACTTCTATGAGAATGAACATACGAAAAATAAATAAGCATACATACATACATACATAGACTCACGCCTGCTTCCCCGAAGGGGTAGGCAGAGGCATATTAAACGCCCACTTTTCGCCAGTGTTTTGATCCCACGTAATAGGTGGCGAGCCTATTGCCGCTTATCGGGATATTTTGTTTGCCAGAGCCTCGTCCGTTGATCGGCAGGTGCACCACTTGCAGGTGAGGTTGGCTTGGGACTCTAAGTTCTTGGTGGGAACCCTATGCACCCTGCCATGCCAATATTTACAGCCATCTGAGTAATAAATGAATGAATAAAACTGCTGAGAGATGGCGAAATCTGCTGAAAATGAAAGAAAATCTATCATACCATTGACAGAGATGCGTCATCCTCTGAAGTAGCAGAAAGCTCATTTATTTTCCATTTTACGGTGTCTGCCCTTTGCCAGTCGCACTGTAAATATATTGCAATCGTGTGCACTCCGATCATTTGAATGTTAATTTTTATTTTGGTGTGTACAGTATTTTTAGTAGTAGGCAGTAAAATAGGTAGAGGCAGCGATAGCCTAGTGGAAAAACTAATAGATTATTATGCAGAGAGCATCGGATTCGAATCTACGATGCGCACCACTGAATTTTCGAAGTTATGTTCATTATTCACTGGACATTTTAAAATTAATGATATGTGAATAAACAGTCACACAGTATTTGGCAATTCTTAAATAATATCACAGAAAACGTTGTCCATTTAGGTTTGTCTTTTCATACTGAAAAATGACATGGCCGCCTCCGTCAGTCCTTTTACCTAGACCTACCAATTGTTTAGGTAAGGCTCGTAGTGGGACTAGGTCTGCATCAGACAAACGCTACTGTGCTTTGGAGGGCATTCAAATCTGACAGCCCGGTTCCTATTTTAGGACAAGAATCGTAAGACGGTCTAAAATCTCCGACACCAAAGTTGAACTCAAACTCACACGAAAGTAAAAAAGCTGTTATGATTCGTATATTTGTGATATTTGTATAAAACACGAGTACCAAACAAACAACGCAACACGTGTGAAATACTCTGTAAAGAAATACAAAACTTTATTTATATTAACTTTCCATACAAAAATATAAATTTCAACTTTCTCTATGTAAGTATATAGTGCTTATAAAAACAAAACTTTAAAATGTACACCGCAAGCTTATGAAATAATTCAACAACAAGACAAACTTTTTAAATTAATCTTCAACATGAAAAAGCTTAGTAAGTACAAAATTATTCAGTACTTTTGTTTGTTGACGTATATCGTAACCCCTTAAGACGTCATCCGGAAATGGCGTTGTAGTTTAGTACGCTTGAGTAAAATTTAATCAGTAGTGGTCAAGCGCTAGGACGGTGAGCGTAAAAATGCTACAATACCGCCCGAGCTCAGCTATGGGTGTTTATATTTGCAACGAGTCTAACTGTCACAGCGCAAAAGATCTCAAAGAATCTGAGGGCACGGCTGTGCCCCCACCAAGTCGAGCAAAAAAGAGGCACGGCCGTACCATCCTTTTCTCGAAGCAATTCAGGCCATTTTCGACCCCCTATAACTTGGTTGTGGATAAAACTAGAAGCCCGATTGTTAAGTAACCACGCAGGCATTGTATAAAGATGGTGTGTTTCAAATTTCATTCAAGATGAACCAGGAGTTTAAGAATTATAACGAGTCAAAATTCTTAATTTTGTCACTCACTGACCGATCATCAAAAGTATAAGATACTTCTAGCAAACATTGAAGCTTACAATTTAGGAAACAATTAGTGTTTAGTATATGGACCAAGAAAAAACTAAAATATATATATCAATTTCTTAAATTAAAATACATATATAATAATTTAAACTAAAATATATAATAATTTCAACTTTGTAATCCTATATGAATATAAAGGATTACAAAATTACATTTGCAGTTAGAGCTTTAATTAAAAAAATTCGTTGTTGGTGTACAAGAAGTACCGGAAAGGCCAAAAGTAAGACTATCTACAAAAAGAAATGAGATCCCATAAAAACAATACTTGTCAAAAATACCAAGTCTCGCGACCGTAAAAAGTTGTGACATCCATGTAATACCAAGTCAGTTAATTAAAAATCTTTAATGTTTGTGATTTATTAAATTATTTACTTTGAGTAAATTGGTAATAAAATTTTTGGTAGTAAATTATCTTGTTGAAGTTCTTAGCCAAAATTGAGCAATAACTCTAATTAAATTAAGTTGCATAGGTACATTTTTATGACATTTCTTGCTTAGTTCATGTTCTTACAAAATTAAGGCAGGCTTATATGTCGATGGCTCTTTACAAAATTTTATGTTCAAAATTGGCACATAAAATTTGCAAACTACCAACGAAGAAACGCTTTCTTTGATTATGCTGTAAGCGTTTTAAACTTTAGCCTTAATTTTTTTGGCAAACTGCGTGGAAGATGAAGTGGTTTCTCTAGTTCTTCTCGATAAATAATGTAGAAATTAGTTCTAACGTAAGAGGCAACTAAGGCATAACACGATGCAAATTCCATCTTTGCGTAGAGACGGAAAACTCGTCATCAAATCCTATACGACTGTCTCGTTGGTCTCGCGGCATAAATGTGCGCGTGGGATCGGGAGGTCCCGGGTTCGATTCCTGGGTCGGGCAGTGTTATTGGGTTTTTCTGTCACGTAATTCTCAGTAGCAGCACGGAGTCTGGAAATGTGCCCGGTACGGCAATAGGCTCGCCCCTTATTACGTGGGACTAAAGTATATCTGGCGAAAAGTGGGTGTAGAAATACACCTCTGCCTACCCCTTCGCGGATAAAAGGCGTGGCGATATGTATGTATGTATGTAAATTAGTTCTTACGTTCCAATATATCAATCATAAAAAATACACATGTTCATATCGTACTCAATACAATGTGTCTTTAGCGCAGAACTAAATAATAGTAGATTAGTTGCCAAGGGCTGTAAGGCATCAATTGCAGCCCGAGATATTTAGGCGCACGAGCGCAGCGAGGGCGCCTATAGCTCGAGGGTGCAATTGGTGCTTACACCCGAGCTAACTATTCTGCTTCACATCTCGATTGTGAGGTAAGTAGAAAAAAACCGGCATTACAAGAATAAAACATTTTATTTGTTGAAATTTATAGTGAAATGAGAACAATTTTCAAATTTTAAGGACAGGTGTTTTTTGGGTATGCTAATAGTTTGAGATTGCGATATTTGTTAGTCATGGACAAAATCTGACGGGATGAAGCTTTCTTCAGCAGAAGTTGATGGTTGCGGATCATCTCTTGACAAAGATGTTTCATGCTTCATTTTCATTGAATCGGGAGTGCAGCTTATATCTTCATAACTTTGAAGAACTCATGTTTTTCCTAATTAGCACGTAATTATAGAAAAATCCCAAAAACAAACAATATTTAAAGTAAAAGTTTTCTATTCCCGCCTTTTTTTATTAAAAAGAATCAAGTAAATAACTTTTAATTCTTTTTTTCAAGAACAAAATTGAGCTGCGCCGTTATTTAAAATTGATGACTATTATACTCACACGAAGACAAGGCTGAATAGCAAAGCGACCTCTTTGGTCATTGGGCTGAATGCATGATGTCTATTGCCAGTATGATGGTTAGATGTACGCGAACTTTTTGAAAGAAAGAAGTGTTTTTTTTAAATTACTTACCGCCCTAGGGCTTTTCTAGCTACATTATTACCCTAGAGTGCTAATTAGTCACCTACAAACCCCATTTGTAGGTAATAAGAATCTACTTATCGAACATGAAAGATGTAAAATATACCCATAAAAACAATACTTGTCAAAAATACCAAGTCTCGCGACCGTAAAAAGTTGTGACATCCATGTAATACCAAGTCAGTTAATTAAAAATCTTTATTGTTTTAATTAAATATATTGACTTGGCAATCGCATTAAACAATCTAATTAATATATGTATTACTTATGAGATATATTGTGTTTCCATGCGATGGCTATTTATTTAAAACATTAAAGATTTTTAATTAACTGACTTGGTATTACATGGATCTCACAACTTTATACGGTCGCGAGACTTGGTATTTTTGACAAGTATTGTTTTTATGGGTATATTTTACATCTTTCATGTTCGATAAGTAGATTCTTATTACCTACAAATGGGGTTTGTAGGTGACTAATTAGCACTCTAGGGTAATAATGTAGCTAGAAAAGCCCTAGGGCGGTAAGTAATTAAAAAAAAACACTTCTTTCTTTCAAAAAGTTCGCGTACATCTAACCATCATACTGGCAATAGACATCATGCATTCAGCCCAATGACCAAAGAGGTCGCTTTGCTATTCAGCCTTGTCTTCGTGTGAGTATAATAGTCATCAATTTTAAATAACGGCGCAGCTCAATTTTGTTCTTGAAAAAAAGAATTAAAAGTTATTTACTTGATTCTTTTTAATAAAAAAAGGCGGGAATAGAAAACTTTTACTTTAAATATTGTTTGTTTTTGGGATTTTTCTATAATTACGTGCTAATTAGGAAAAACATGAGTTCTTCAAAGTTATGAAGATATAAGCTGCACTCCCGATTCAATGAAAATGAAGCATGAAACATCTTTGTCAAGAGATGATCCGCAACCATCAACTTCTGCTGAAGAAAGCTTCATCCCGTCAGATTTTGTCCATGACTAACAAATATCGCAATCTCAAACTATTAGCATACCCAAAAAACACCTGTCCTTAAAATTTGAAAATTGTTCTCATTTCACTATAAATTTCAACAAATAAAATGTTTTATTCTTGTAATGCCGGTTTTTTTCTACTTACCTCACAATCGAGATGTGAAGCAGAATAGTTAGCTCGGGTGTAAGCACCAATTGCACCCTCGAGCTATAGGCGCCCTCGCTGCGCTCGTGCGCCTAAATATCTCGGGCTGCAATTGATGCCTTACAGCCCTTGGCAACTAATCTACTATTATTTAGTTCTGCGCTAAAGACACATTGTATTGAGTACGATATGAACATGTGTATTTTTTATGATTGATATATTGGAACGTAAGAACTAATTTACATACATACATACATATCGCCACGCCTTTTATCCGCGAAGGGGTAGGCAGAGGTGTATTTCTACACCCACTTTTCGCCAGATATACTTTAGTCCCACGTAATAAGGGGCGAGCCTATTGCCGTACCGGGCACATTTCCAGACTCCGTGCTGCTACTGAGAATTACGTGACAGAAAAACCCAATAACACTGCCCGACCCAGGAATCGAACCCGGGACCTCCCGATCCCACGCGCACATTTATGCCGCGAGACCAACGAGACAGTCGTATAGGATTTGATGACGAGTTTTCCGTCTCTACGCAAAGATGGAATTTGCATCGTGTTATGCCTTAGTTGCCTCTTACGTTAGAACTAATTTCTACATTATTTATCGAGAAGAACTAGAGAAACCACTTCATCTTCCACGCAGTTTGCCAAAAAAATTAAGGCTAAAGTTTAAAACGCTTACAGCATAATCAAAGAAAGCGTTTCTTCGTTGGTAGTTTGCAAATTTTATGTGCCAATTTTGAACATAAAATTTTGTAAAGAGCCATCGACATATAAGCCTGCCTTAATTTTGTAAGAACATGAACTAAGCAAGAAATGTCATAAAAATGTACCTATGCAACTTAATTTAATTAGAGTTATTGCTCAATTTTGGCTAAGAACTTCAACAAGATAATTTACTACCAAAAATTTTATTACCAATTTACTCAAAGTAAATAATTTAATAAATCACCATGTCTGAGTAAAATGACATTGTGAGTGACGGTCAAGCACCTTGCAATAAAGCTACTGATTAATCCTTACGACTTTATATGAAAGTGTTTAGAGTCTCAATTCCCTTGGCCGCTTTACACTGTGGTTAGTTCCTGAAGAAACGCCCGAGTGCCGGCATATTGTTGCAAGTTTTCATTTGAGTGTCTTTTGTAATGTATAAGTTTTAGTCTTTGGAGTGTAAGCATAATATTTTAATGTCAAGTTTTAGTTTTAAATTTCAAGTACCTTGTTATTGTTTTTTTAATTATTTGTCTGGCTAGGTTTTAAAATAATTTAATGAAGATTTTTTGTAATTTATTAGTCTTAGCTTTTGTCTATAATTGCTTTAGTTACGTCATTGCATTTAGTTTTCTTCAACTTAACTGCTTTCTATTCAGGTATTTAATCGTTCTATTACCTTAAATAAAGCCATTTAAAATTCGTTTTAAGATTAATGTACAATTATAAAACTCGGTGTGGAAAATTACTTTCTTATTATCTAGTTAATCTTTTTTTAGCCTTATGATTATGTTAAATGCAAGCTCAAATGAGAAGCTCAGTAGTGAAGCTAAATCTCATCATATTGTGAATATATCTAATAATACTATAATTTCATCACCAAGCCACCAAGAGTTGCAGCTCAGAATCCGCTTTGATTCTGTGAAGCATATTCCAAATTTTCGTATGTATTTCACTTTGTACAAAGGTTGAGTATATACCAGATATGGACTCCGTCGGGCACGGCAAAATAGGTAGAAGAAGAAAATTTCTATAGTTGGTATGCTATAATTTTCCAACCATGCTATATAAAACTAATAGACCAATAAAATGATTCCTCCTAATTTTCCTCGATCGTTGTGTACACTAACCAAACATAATTAGCTGCGATAAAAGCAGGCCATGTTTGCTCTGAACACAATGGGAGTCCACTTTTCGCAAATTCTAGCTGGATCTTGTTATAACAACAAATATTCTATTAAGGTTTTGTATTTTGTAGTAGATATGTGCGAGGCAGCTAAGCAAATGGAAGAAATAATGAGTTCTTAGGTAAGGTCGTGATTGTACTAGAAATTAATTAACATGTCTCTATCACGCCTGGCACCCCCTTTATAATACCGTAAAAATATTTAACTATTACTTAAAAGTGTATTCTATATAAGAAATAATAGATACAAATACCCACAGATCATGTCCTTTCGTTTTCGCGTAACCATATATAACTAAGAAAAAAGTAATTTCAGTGAATGGTACCTTTTAAAACCGTTATATTGCTCAGACACTGATTAGTGGAGAGTTACGACAATTCCTTGCGTCACAAAAAAGCTAAGAAACTATTCAACAATGTTTTATTGCGTCACTACAAAGGACTATGAAAATCAAGTAATGCTATAGATGATTTTTCATTTCCCGCACATCTTGACTGAATAAGTAGTCTACTTTCGAGATGGCGACGAAGCTAAATTAACTATCTACGAGATTATACGTTGCACTCTCCGAGCTATCTCTTCACTTATCTTTGTTGGTTGTAGCAAACATTGAAGAGATGAAGTGAACGCCTAAAGGGCTGTGTGAAAGAGACTGCTTTGCTTTGAAGGTGTTCATATGAGTTTCAAAATTAACAGACTAAAACGTAGTTCAAATTTAACAGACTTTGAACGTAGGGGTTGACAGTCACATGACTCAGGAGAAAATAATAATACAGTCATAGAATTCACAGGCATGTAAGTTACATGCCTGAGAATTTAATTCTTCTATTCTTCGCGATATTTTCCATCACCGTTTATTGATTTTATAATTTTTATACATTGACTGCTATGCAGAGATCCTCAGATAAAATTCGTATTCAGTATTAAATTATTGTTTCTGAGATAATAAATGAAAAATACAAAGTATTACAACCCCATTCCATTCTATGCGTGTCGTAAATGGCGAATGAGCAAAATAAATAAGCAAATAGTATCTTTCTGAAGAGACAAAACTCTCATCTGGCAAGCATGGTGTAGTAAATCAGGAGAGACCTACGTCCATAAGTGGACTGCAAAAGGCTATTGATACTTAAGTTATTAGTTGCTGCTTGCTCTATACCTCAGAGAACTAGTTACGACGTTTGACAGTCAGTGTTGGGGCAGTGTTGTGAGATTGCGTTGTTGCTCTATGCAAAAACAAATATTCTGAAATATTTGATTTAACTAGAAAACGACATTTGAACGAACCTTTTTTTCGCTGAACAAACTTCTAATTAATTAGTTCCAAGAATACAAACATTAAGGTATGCACCTAAAAGTAAATTTCATTGTCAACTGTGGGTCATCACAGACAAATAACATTACAAGCTTTCAGCGCTGTATACTCAGAATATCTGACAATACATTTTTTGGATACCGAGAAGAACGTTCAATTCCTGCCCTGAGGTTACTTTTTTCTAAATTTTTACTAAAGTTTAATTAAACTTGATGTTGGTACGTGTTGGGAAAGCCCAACGTCCAGCAGTGTACTGCTTACACCCGTGTATTCGGCCGGCTCTGGGCAGAAAAGGGGCACACACAAGAAGTTTGAAAATCTCTCGCTAAATGATAATCATCACTACATAGTATAAAACATAGTCTGTCTTATGTCTGTCTGTCCCTATGTATGCTTAAATCTTAAAAACTACGCAACGGATTTTAATGCGTTTTTTTTAAATTGATAGAATGATTCAAAAGGAAGGTTTATATGTAAAATATAATTGACGCGGGCGAAGCCGCTGGCAACGTCTAGTTAATAATAATAGTAATATTCTACGACTACACATAACAGCATCTAGTCCCAAACTAAGCAGAACTAATTGTATTATGTGTACTTCTTCTTCTTCGCGTGAGTGTTCTAGTGTTGGAGTTTTCAGACTGCCCATAGGCCTCCGATAAGGCCTAACGATTCTTATTCGGAGACAAGAACCGAGACCGACAGCGTTACGTGCCCTCCGAAGCAAGGTAGCGCACAGATGAAAATGCCACACGTGGTCGCCCATCCAAGTGGTTAACGTGTTATAAAAGTAATGAATTAATTCATTCCTCCAGTCCTTGTAACAGCGTTCTGATAGAGCCTGCGACGTGGAACCAACTAGAACGAATCATGTTTTGTATGGAACGTATGTCAATTGTTTTAGATACTGACCCCAGTGTCTCCCCAGTTATTATAGTCCGTTGACTTCGCAAACATAATTGAGACTACCGCTATATAAATATTTAATTTGTTTTGTCTACGGTGCCCTGTTTTTAGTGTTTTATAATTTTGTTTTGTAGCAAAGCAATTACGGTTTTGCTTAAAATTCAAGTTGTGTCTTGTGCCATGCACCATCATCGTCCTTTTGTAATACATTCCTCGACAGGCTTCCCTCAATATGCGTTACAATAGCGTTGTAAGACAGTAGGAAGGTTTGACCTACTATACTAAGCTGGCCATACAAGTGCATTGCTAGGGTAATTCTGCCCACGTAATATTATGATGTAATAACGTCGTCAACGCCATTCTCGTTGGGAACAAAGCAAATTATCTTTAAAGAAAATATTTCAAGCGAAGTACTTCGTCATTTTCAGATCTTTCAGATGCGTAGGTTTCAACCCTAATGAATGATTATTGCATCTTGCATGTGTAAAGCTAGTTAGTACATACAAACTCGATATACTAAAAAAATATTGTGTACATTGTTTATGTATGGTATTCCTCAAAAGCTTTATTATATCGCCGTTATAAATTGTAAAGACAAACGACCTACAAATCCTTAATGGCTCGGCATCCAGCCTTGGCATCGAAATGCCAAAACATATATATAATGGCACCAACAGAAGAGTTTTTCCATTACCCTATAAATATGCGCTAATATAAATCTAATTTTCTCTTACCTAAAAGCAAACCATACTCAATTAAGTCTTTCTTCTGTTCCGGGCATGCAGCCATTATTGGTAGTCACGTAATAATAAACTGAAAACAAAAAGCCAAGGGCTCACAACTTGCACCAACGCTGGCATTGGGTAAATTAAATCTGCTTGTAGCTTATGAAATGAGCCACTATTGATAAAGGCACTAAGCTAATATTGGTTGGGTATATTTGTGTATTCTTATGTACGAACGACATGCCTTTTTTGGGATAGGAGTTCGATATCTTCTATATATATTTGATGACTGATGGCACATAATTATGTGTAATCTAAAATTGATGTAATCTCTGCATGTTATATGATGATGATCTAATGAACTTAGTGATGTTGCTTGCGCTCTGGAAGTCGGGTCCGCTTTCCTACGTTAACGCCACTTTCTTCGGGCTCCAGGCTACAATGTCCAGCTAGCATTCCTTTACAGGTCCCAGTGGAGGTGGCATGGCAAAGCCATTCGTGTCCCACGTAAAATGACGGTGTATTTAATTATTACCCTAGACAATGATTTATCAAAGAGCTACGAGCTTCAATAATGTACTTACTTGTTATTTATACGAGTTTATTAAATTATCGTACAAATTATAGGTACATATTTAGTTAACAATGACAGTCTCATCATCAGCTATTCATAGTTCACACACCATTCACTAATATCCATAATTTACTAAATTAATAAATACAAACAGATGTCAAATGTGAATCACATAATGACTTTATAATTTATTTATTTAGTTCCTAAGACAATGCCCACACGAAAACCAATTTACTCTTACTCTACTTTCACCTTTTGCATTTTAATTAATTACTTTACTTCATAAATTCTTTTTATTCTCTGAACTCGTCATCTGTTTCAGTGTTTATCACCAGCAGAGGATAAACAGCTAATGATTTTGATATTATGATTTTTTTCATTTGCTATGACTCCGTAACTACTCAATAATTATAATTTTCTGTTATAGTTCATTAGCTACATTCCTATATTATATACGCGTGTATATATAGCTCACTGATCTATGTTATTTAATCGTGATTGGAATGATACTCAAATTCGTGAGATACTGATAAATCAATCATGTTTTACTTAATTGCTTATATGAGCGTGTGCTGCTAATTACGCATGAAACTTTATATTATATATAACTTACAAAACCCGCAATCATTTATCAATAAATGCCATACCTTTTAATAAATAGAGTTATAATCTGTATTCTGACTGTATATGACAGCCTCGTTAGTCTCGCGGCATAAATGAACGCGTGGAATTGGGAGGTCTCGGGTTCAATTCCCGGGTCGGGCAAAGTGTTATTGGGTTTTTCCGTTAGGAAATTCTCAGTAGCAGCACGGAGTCTGGTAATGTGCCCGGTTACGGCAATAGGCTCGTCCCCTATTACGTGGGACCTAAAAATTCATGGCAAAATGTGGGTGTAATATTACACCTCTGCCTACCCCTTCGGGGATACAGGCGTGAGTCTATAAAATAAAAAAATAATAATCTGTATATATCAAAATCTAGCGCTACTGACTGACAGACAACGCACAGCCCAAACTACTAATCGTAGAAAGCTAAAATTTCCCTCCCCGTGGGATCTCCACCTTGTCGTGGTGGGAGGGGGGCTCAGTAACCGTGGGTTTGAGGTACACCCACGTTGAAGCTAAGCGGGATCCCGGGAGGAGACGCTCCACGTGGGCTTGAGTGAGGCCTGCGTAGGATACGTCCCACGGTGCGGGTGTCCCTTACAGTCAGGTGCGGTCGCGGGAGGAGAGGCGTGTCGGTGTTGCGTTGCCGCGCGCCCTATCTCCCGCGACCAAATGGGAGCGCACTATCGTTGCGTCGCGGTGGGGCCGCAGAGGAAGAGGAGATGCGGTGTTGCGTTGCCGTCCTCCTTATCCTCTGCGGCCGCTGGGTGTTTTGGCGGCGGAGCCCAACACCTTCATCCGCCGCCAAGGGGGTTTCGTTCGAGGCCCGCCTGACTATCTGGCGGGCCAATACCCGTCCGGGGGTAGCGAGGAATGCTTCGGTGAAACCCTACCCTCCGACACATGGG